>JAMWEH010000918.1:0-84661 GCA_024721245.1 Mitragyna speciosa
CCCAGCATTGAGCTGCTTTACGATTTGTTCCTTGATTTTGAGACTCATATCTGGTTTAAACTTGCGAGGCTTCTGCTTCACGGGTGAAATATTTGGATCCGTTGGCAATTTATGAACTACTATGTCTGTAGAAATTCCAGCTACATCATCATATGACTCATGCGAAAAACATCTTGAACAAAGTCAAAAATTCAATCATTCTCTTGTTTTTTGCTTCTTATTCAAATGAATGCTGACTTTGACTTCCTTAATCTTCGTTTTCAGTGCCAATGTTAATGGATTCTGTCTCTTCTAAGTTCGGTTTGGGTTTCTCTTCATATTGTTCAAGAGTTTTTACAAAGATTCATATTCTCCCTCAGGTATCAATCTCGTTTTAATTTCAGATTCATAATTTCAAACTCACAAGAAGATATCGAGATTGCAATCATCAACCTTCTAGAATTGTGAAATCCAAAGGGTCAATGATTTTATTGATGGCCATCCTGAAAAAAGATAACACACACATACGAAAAACAAATAAATAAAAAGAAATTATTAAAACCAATGAGAAAAATTCTTCATTGCTTCAAATTTAGAAATAAACTGCAAATCAACAAAAGACGTCATCTTTAAAGATAGGGACCTTACTCAAGGACACATTCATCTTGAAACTTCTATACCAAAATAAAACACATTTTGACTTACAAGGATCGTTGGTATATGCAAAAGAAATTAGAGTCCAAGAAACAAAAGCAGTCATTAAACAAAATATCCTAAGTAAGGCCCTATCTAAGCATGAGTCTGAACAAAAGACAATCCCCTGAATTTACCGAAACTCCCTTTGAATTGGAGATAATCAGCTGTCCAATTTTGAAGGGCACGCTCAGCGATTGTTAGAAATTCAGAAGATTCTGACGGCGGTGACACCACAGATAGCTCCGACGAACAATCTGAGGATTATACCCAATTCAATCCCATCTGCAGAATTCTCTTCATCGAGATCAGATATCACCACCCCAGATGAGCGAGGAAAAGTGTAGCCCAATGGCGGAATAAGCATCCCGAACTGCTTTCCTTCCTTTTCAGGCAAGTTTTCGGATTCTCATCTCCCTCCTATCTTTCTCAGTTGGATGAAATCCTAATCCGAAGGTGTCCTTTTGCATTGGGAGCTCTATTGGTTCCAGACGTCCTTGCAAATTTCTCCCGAGACCCTTTCCTATCTCATAACCTCCTCGAATCATTTCTTTAGCCATCATGACACTGGCCTCAGATGAATCTGTTTTGATGAATGATTCGTTCTTTACAACCCATCCCGTAGAGACAAACATCTTCAACACGATGAGCAGAAACTGAAGGTTTTGGCACTATCTCTCCTCTTTGAATTGGCATTAACCACCATAGCACAGTCATCCTCGGCAAATACAGTGATTAATTGATCATTACGATGAATCTGAGCATTTGATGCAGCGAAGAGGGCACCAAGTTAGAAGTATGTATCCATGGTCTTCCCAATAGAACATTGTAAGCACCAGAGAAATCCATGACTTGACAAGAAACCTGAAACTGAGCTGGGCCTAACTTCTAAAACCAAATCGATTTCACCCATCGGCTCCTCCTAGTTCCATCAAAACCTCTCACCACGACAGCTGATGTGCGAAGCTTAACATTAGATAGCCCAAGTTTGACAATAGTAGCCCACGGACAGATATTTAAAGCTGATCCATTATCCACCAAAACCCTTGGTAACAGCTTCCCGTTACAACGCACTGATATGTACAATGCCTTGTTGTGTGCAATCCCTTCTGCAGTCAAATCATCGTCAGAGAAACTAATACGAGCTGAAGCGAGGATGCTGCCCACAACATTAGAAAACTTATCAACGGGAATATCTTTAGAAACGTGAGTCTCATTAAGCACTTTTAGTAAAGCTTCCCTGTGCAATTCGGAAGTCAAGAGCAAGTTCAGGAAAGAGATATGGGCAGGTGCCTTGTCCAACTGTTCTACTATTTTGTATTCGCTTCTTTTAATCAATTTCAAAAAATCCAAAGCATCCTTTTCAGATACGGGTTGCTTAGGCAGCAGAGAATTTCCTTGAGCTTTGGATTGGGCATTCGTCTCGGACTCTCCTAGAATTCTCCCAGATCTAGTGACAGCATCAACTTCTTCTTTCAACAACTCCTTATTCCCAATCAACAATGTAGGTTCATCGTAATTCCACGGTACTTCCTGTAAACTATTCACAGGTATCTGTTCTGGAAATTCGATTACAACGGGTTCAGGCATATCCAATTCAAAAGGAGGCTAGGTCCAAGATGAACGGATCAAGACATCTTTCTAACACAAAAGGTTCATCTTTTCTGGGCACTGACTTGTTTCAGCCCATCTTGGAAGAGGCCCTCCTCGTCATTTACTACTGGCACTTTAGCAGAAAACCCTTCCTTCATCTTGACCAAATCAGCTTCCATTATACTCTCGATCTCATACTCATCCACAATATACGAAGCAGGATCATCCAATTCCTCGTCAGCAGTGATGGCTCCTACAGTGTTTCCATGCTCTGGAAGAGGGTTTTTGCTCACACTGGGTCCCTGCTCCCCCGGTCTTCTAAGAACGATCTCTCCAGACTCAATCATGTCCTGAATATGATTCTTTAAAGTCCAACAATTGACCGTTGAGTGTCCTGACTCCCTGAATGGTATGCACAAATAGCTGTGGGGATTGTATCCCGCAGGCAAACCCTTATTGTAAACTTTTGCAGGGATCACTCCAATTTTGCCAGCGGCTTTCAACTGCTCATATAGTTGGTCAATGGGACGGCCCAGATTGGTGTAAGTTCGGGGTGGCCTTTGAATTTGGTCTCGGTTAGCTTGAAATGGGTTTGGTGTGATGTGGATGTTGTTTTGTTGTGGTGGTCTTGGGTTATATGGAGGACGAGGGTAATTTTGGAAAGTTGGTCGGGAAGCTGGTAGTGGGACAGAATAATTTGGATAGTTGGGTTGATGATGATGATGCTGGGTGTTAGTGTGATAGACTGGTTGAGGATGGAGAGGTTGTTGGTAAGGGGTTGTGTATGGAGGATAGTTTTGAATTCTGGGTCTGAAGGATGGGCCTTGATCCCATACAAAAGCAGTCTCTCCTTCCTTCTTCTTTAAACAGGGGTTTCTTCCCATTACTGCCCGGATTCTGATTTTGCAAAGCTTCCAACTGTAACTTCAAGGCTGTCACATTAACAATTTTGCCCGCCTTGACAAATTCATCATATTCCTCTAACTTGTTGATGATGGCAGAAAACGAACTTCCTGACATGCGAAAGATTTCCTCAAAATATGGCGGGTCGTGGGCCTTAATGAAAGTTCGGACAATCTCCTCTTCATTCATGGGAGGTTCCACCTTGGCAGCCAACTTTCTCCAACGTTTGGCGTATGTCTTATGATCCTCTGAAGGCTTCCTCTTAGTACTTCTCCAGCGTAGGTTCGTGTTGGAGCCAATTCACAGTTGAATTCATACTGCTTGACAAAAGCCGTTGACAGATCCAACCAACTCTTTATCTCCTGAGGCTTCAAATTCGAATACCAGTCTAATGCATCACCCTCCAGACTCTCAGGGAACAGACGCATTGGTAAATTCTCATCGTCTACCGGTTTGCCAAGTTTGTTGGCAAACATCTTGAGATGCGTCTTGGGATTTCCAGTTCCATCATACTTAGTGAATTTAGGTGCCTTAAAACCCAATGGCAACTGAACGTCTGGAAAAAGACAAAGATCATCATAGCCTAACCCGCCATGCTTGTGTAGCCCTTGACTTTTCTTCATGAAATCCTCAAATCGATCCAATCTTTTTAGCAAATCTTTATCCGCAGTGGTGGCATTTTCATCCATGGCTGGTTTTCCTTGAGAAGCCACATCCCAAACAAAAGGTTCTGCAGTTTGATGATGAGGTACTTGAAAATTGGGTGGAATGTTTGGGTTGATATGTGGATGAGATTGGGGAATTGGGTAATTAGGAAGGTTCGTTTGGACGTAATTAGGACGCATGTGTAAAGGATCAGAGTTAAAATGGGCCGACGGTCCTTCAATGGGGTTGGCAAAAGGTGGAATGGAAGCAGCTTGCATATTGGTTGTGAGAGGCAATTGGTTAACCTGCTCAGGGGTGTGGTCAACTGCTGGTGTTGGGTTGTTTGGAGCACCACCACTGCTGTTTGCCACAAGTTGATCGATTACACGCCTTTGTGATGCCATTTCTGCACTCAATTCATTAAACTTGCCCAACACTTCACTCAACTGAGCTCCCAATGCAGAGAAATCCACAGACACTGCTTGAGTTGGCCTTTCTGAAACATCCGGAGTCGAACTCATGTTTATACGTTTCAAAGCTTGACTTCGGGATCTGGTAACGATGGGGCTTCTTTGAAATGAAGCTATGATTTAAAGTACCTGGAACGTACATAAAAAAGAAGGAAGGTTTAGTCGCCCCATCGTCATTGTCACTGTCAATTTTATTATCATAAAAAAGAGAAAAAGACTAAAATTAGTAAGTATATAAATGATTCAGATGCATGTCTTAGGGGGTGCCCTTATTATGCCAAGGGTAGGCCTAACATGATGCATCACTGTCGAAGTAGGGCCTGTTTACCAAACCTGTACTTTCAAGTCAGAAAAAAAGAAAACCATTTTCATTGATAGATCTAAAATTTAAAATTCACTGTTTACATCATCTCTCGAAGACGGCTGTGTACAAAGTCATTAAACCTCTTTAGCCTATCTATCATAGCATCTTTTGATTCTCTAAAGTAGGGATTTTTCATGCGTTCTGCTTCATCATACAATTCACTGCATTTCCTTTTCAGCTCTTGATGCTTCTCCCTTGACTGCTCGTACAACTCTTTATTTCGTTCTGCCATTTGCTTGTTTATCTCCATAGATTGTTTTAGTTGCAGGTTTTCTTTATCTTTTGCCTCGATGATGGCCATCAATCTTCTTACTTCCTCGGACGGTGCCACTTGCGGTCTGTTCCCTTTGAGATTCCGAAACCAATCTTCGTACTGGGGAGTGACCAAACCCATTTGCTTGGATTGCGAATCATAGACAATGTTGTCATCATTGGATAATGTGCCCCAAGCAGAAGTGATTTGGGTCTTCATTGGAACAGGATATGGACAAATTCCTTTATCAAAACTGATGGTGAAATTAGCTAGTTCGGGTGTGGGTGGCAGGCCCTGAACACGTCCAAGTTGTCTGAGAAACCTCTTCGGTGTGTAGGCAGCAATGCCCTGAGTCCCTAACAACGGTATGAAATCTGATGACTTTGTACGTAAAGCTGGCTTAAGGCAATCGGTCCAATCTAATACCCATCTGACTCCTTGGTCTGGCAAAGTCTTCAAAAAATCCAAATATTCAGATGAATTCATTGGTCTATCATTCTTATCAACCCTCTTATGATGAGTAACAATCCAGTTATATCCGACCAATGGCAAACTATCACGGACAGGTGAATGCCTCTTGAAATGTTCCATAGCCCATATATACAGAATCCGATTTGACCCGTGGAAGAAATTTTCTCCTCTTTGACAATTCGTGCATGAAACGAATATGTCTGCCACTACCGTTGGTACTATAGAAACTCTTTGGCTTCCAATACCAAAGAATAGATCGGTCATGAACTTGGTGGTCTTGAAGCCTATCCTCTTGTCTCTCCTAGGGAAAAGGTAGATGCCGGCCATTACGAACCCATACACCTATCGGTCTCTTATGCTCCCATATCATCCTAGATGTGAATGTGAAGTCCTCCATGTGTCGGTCGAACCCATCTCTTACTGCGAACCGATCGAATAGAAACTTTACATCCACACTCTGATCTGACCCTTGAATTACAAATTCTTTTAAACCAGTAAAATGACAGAATTCGGCCTTTCCTGAAGCGGTTGGAAACACTATTGATGTATGTTTCGTTGTCAAATTCAGCAAACCGGACACTTCTTCAATAGTGACAGTCATCTCTCGATCCCCGATCCTGAATGCTGAGCAACTGGGATCCCATAGGTGAACCAAAGCTTCCACCAAACGTCCATCTGCCTCTATATCTTTAAAATCACCAATTGGCCCTAAGAACGCTGCTACTTGATTGATTTCACTAGAGGACATGAGAGTTGGCCATTTCTGGATTTCGGGTGGGACTGCCAACATCTGATAGATACGCCGCGGACTGTCCATCTGAAGCATGTCACTCATATCAGATACCTTACCTACAGGCCCTACTTCTCGAGTTTTACAGCAAATTTAAACGTGCAATTCCCATAAAAGGGTTATATACCCACGGGAAACAAGGTTGGCTTATTTCCTAAAATGGGGTTCCCTAGGCGGCATCCCCTTCTAGGGTTGATGCATGATGCCAGTTTATTAAAATAAAACAAAATAGACAAAACTTTTGAAACGACAATGTTAAAGAATCCTATCTACAATTATGCATAATGATTTTTTTTTTTTTTTTAGAAAAATGGGTCATACACTGTACAAAAGATGCATTTGCTGCAAAATAGGTATGTATAGTAAAAAACGTCTTAAAAAGAGAAGTTCGGGTTTGCAACTTAAACACGGTGTATACGAGTAAAAAAAATCAGATTTTTTTTTTATTTTTATATATATATATTTTTTGAAATTTATAAAAATTATCATTATTGAACTCTCGGGTATTTTCGGTTTATAAAAAATAAACCTTTGTGAAAAACTAGGAGATACTATATATTTATATATATATATTTTAAAGAAATGAACTTATAAGATGAAAAATATAAATATGCCAAAAATGGGTCAATTTCCTATAAGAGCACCGTACCAGGGCTCTTTATTCTACGGTTTATGAATGTAATCAAAACGAGAGAAAATGCGTTAGTTTTCAACAATATCACATAACACATTGATAAAGCAATAAACAATATAACTAAAAAAAGATAAATAAAGAGAGGTGGATTCCCTCCTCTCGTGCATAATGTACCTGATAGGGTAAGGTTGACTCTACTCTAGGTTATTCTACATGGATGCATGAGGTTGGGCTTGCTAATGCATCTAGACTCAATTAAGCTGTCGGTTCCCAAGCCTTCAGACCTAAGGGTAAGGGTTATCAATCCCAAATCCTTTCGTCGGTGGCTCGAGTGATCCCCCAGACACTGCTACGTGCACATCGTGCCCCGGCCACGTGTCCGAGTGGATCTATTTTAAAGCCCAAATCTCTAGACTTGTGGACTCAAGCCGAGAGTTCGGGTGATCTCCCAAACATGATTACGTGCACATCGTGCCCCGCGCACATGCCTAGGTAGATCAATCCTATTCCTAACTGGGATGGGTGGGTGACAACTACCAAAAAGAAAAAAAGGGTAAAAACGTCGAATGCACGTATGAAGTGCTCCTTATGAGAGGAAGGAATGTAATAATAACACGCGTGGGCTCTAAGGGTGATTGACCCCTTCCCCAAATGCAAGCGCGGTCGAATAAAGCAGTAACAAGTAAATAAATCATACATACATCACATAAGTAGCCGAGAGACGGGAAGTGTGTGAGATACAAAAGAAAAACCTAAAAACCTAGAAAAATAAAAATGCAATCCTAAGCATCCAAATGCAATAAAATGAAAGGGTTTAAAAAAAGGAAAAAGATGACTAAACCAAGTGCTCGGACTCACTAGTGATCCCCAGTGGAGTCGCCAGCTGTCGCGCCCCATTTTCTGAAAACAAATAGAATAGAAAGTGTAAAGATGTCGGGAAAAAGGAAAAAGGGAAGAATTAAATGTGGTTGTGTTTATAAAAAAAAACGTGTAAATTTTTGTAAAAATAATTTTTAGAAAATGCTTTGTAAAAGATGAGTCGATAAAAATGTGACAAAACAAATGCTTTATTTTTAAAAAAAAATAAAGAAAAATGGCCTAAAATGGGACTTTTTGAAATGCGACGGTTTTGGGCCCGAAAAATAGAGTCTAAAAGGGTTTCTTTAATGAAAAAGGAGTCGCCACTTGGTATTGAGTTTTGGTGTACCAAGTCACCCGAAAATATTTTGTGAAAGGTAAAAATTTGGGAATGATTTATTTAAAGAAATGATTTTTTTTGGAAAAATATAAGAAAAACAAGAAAAACCCTTTTAGACGACTCCAGGTCTTTGAAAACAAGAGAAAAAGGTTCGGGAGTCACAGTTGAAGAAAGGGAAGGCAAAGGTTTGCACCTAAGGCACCCTTTCAACCTAGCCGAAACTAGTTGCGAGGTTTAGTCTAAATTTTCCTAGAATAACCCTAAAGTTTTATCACATTTGGATGCAACTATATGAATGCAAATCTGGTCCTAAAATGAATATCGTTAAGGGACAAAATGTTCCATCGAGGTCTAGATCCGGGTTTCGCAATTAATGCGATAATTCCGACCAAACCTCAATGGAACATTTTGTCCCTTAATGATATTCATTTTAGGACCACATTTGCATTCATATAGTTGCATCCAAATGTAATAAAACTTTAGGGTTATTCTAGGAAAATTTAGACTAAACCTCGCAACTAGTTTCGGTTAGGTTGAAAGGGTGCCTTAGGTGCAAGCCTTTGCCTTCCCTTTCTTCAACTGTGACTCCCGAACCTTTTTCTCTTGTTTTCAAAGACCTGGAGTCGTCTAAAAGGGTTTTTCTTGTTTTTCTTATATTTTTCCAAAAAAAATCATTTCTTTAAATAAATCATTCCCAAATTTTTACCTTTCACAAAATATTTTCGGGTGACTTGGTACACCAAAACTCAATACCAAGTGGCGACTCCTTTTTCATTAAAGAAACCCTTTTAGACTCTATTTTTCGGGCCCAAAACCGTCGCATTTCAAAAAGTCCCATTTTAGGCCATTTTTCTTTATTTTTTTTAAAAATAAAGCATTTGTTTTGTCACATTTTTATCGACTCATCTTTTACAAAGCATTTTCTAAAAATTATTTTTACAAAAATTTACACGTTTTTTTTTATAAACACAACCACATTTAATTCTTCCCTTTTTCCTTTTTCCCGACATCTTTACACTTTCTATTCTATTTGTTTTCAAAAAATGGGGCGCGACAGTGGTGACAGAATAATAAGAACTAATAAAACATAAATCAAAATAATAAAACATAAATTGAAAGCAAATAAACATATAAAGTCATATAAGAGCACATAAGAGCACATAACATGTAAGCATGTAAGCATGATATTTAGATGCAAACCCTAAGGAAAGCGGTAAAACAAGTGAGCACTCAAACACGAAAAAACATATAAGCCCTAACTATTATACCGGGGGGTTAGCAACATTTTTAGGAGAAAAATAAAGTGACCTATCTATTATACTTGTTATCTAAATATAAGATTTTGCTAAAAATATGAGAAATGTAACCTATTTTTACATTGACTAGTTAAGTACAAATTTTGCAAAAATAAAGGAAATTTAATACTAGAATTTGAAACCAAATGCCATGAAGTAAATAAATAGGCAAAAAATATGTAAAATGAAAAAACATAAATAAAATGCATAAAAGTCATGTATGAGCACATTGGAGCACATAAGGAAGCAATTAAAGGCAACGAAAATACCTTTTATTGAAGACCCGGTACAAATACTAACCAAAATGAACAAACAAGTCAAGGTATCTTGGTATATATAAAAAATATAAAAAAAATAATAAAGCCTAAAATATGCAATCCTTATAAAATTAGGATAACATATAAATTTCATGAAACTAAGGGGACAACAAGTCAATTTCTATAAAACTCAAAGTGTAAAAATTGGAAGTTCACAAAATCTAACAGGGTAGAAATGTAAAATTAATGTAACTTGGGGGGCAAAACAGTAAATCTATGCAAGTGCAAAACATGATTTGCAATAATAGGACTTGATTGAAAGGACATAAAATCTAGGAGGGGTCAATCTATTAAATTGAAGACTTTAAATGCATGAAACAAAAATCTTGGAGGTATATTGATAATGCTCAAGGAAAAGATGGACTAGAATACAAATATTCATTTTTATTATATATGACAAAACCGAAAAAATGAAAATACTAAATTAAGCTAAACTAAATCAATTAAGCCCATTAACCTAATTGACTAAATTAATTAACTAAATTAAAACTCAATCAAAATCAAGTTAGACTAAATTAGAAATTAATCATCCATAGTTAAACAAATAAATTGGTTGCATTAAATCAAAATTAATTACTAGAACACAAAACATTCCTAATTTGCTTTTCTCTTCCAACGAAACAATCCATAATCATTTTATACAAATTTCCCCAACCTGTCTTCTTCATTTTCTTCTCCAAAGTCTTCCTGGTTCTTTTCTCTCTTGCGTATCTCTCTCTCTTTTATGATTATTTTCACTCTCTGTTCTCTCTATGGTCTTCTTTATTTTCTTCCTCTTGCTTCTAGTTTTGATTCTCTTCTTTTTTTTTTTTTTAGGTAAAAAACCCCGTACATAAGGAAGGGACGCCACCCCTAAATTTTATTAATATAAAACCAAATACAAATGAGAGGGGGACATAGACCTTACCTCTCTTATTAATACAATTAGAAGAATGAAAATATAAAACTTAAATGAGGAAGTACTTACTCCCTTTACATTATTTATTGCAAGAAAACTAACACTTATAAATACTTGAAACGAAATGCAGGAAATCCTAAGCGATCTAATCTAGCTGCACCTCGAGCTTCTTTTGGGAGAGACGAAAAGCTAGAAAAAACTTCAAGACCATTGAGTTGCAATCCCTCATTTGACAAGATATCCGCAGGTTTGTTAGCTTCTCTATAACAATGATCAATACTAATGATATTATCACGAAATTTACCCATCTCATCTAGAAGAGGCAACAAAGCCCAAGGACTAGTCAGATTTACCAGAGATAATATTAACCAATGCCAAAGAATCCATTTCCAACTGAAATTTGTCAAAACCATTACTACAACACAATTTCACCCCTTGTATTAATGCTTTGAATTCAGCTTCTAAAATCGCACCCACACCTAAAGAGCAAGCAAAAGCAAGGACAACCTTCCTCGTGAGAATCCCTTAAAATACCTCCACCACCACAAGGACCGGGGTTCCCTTTCGAACAAGCATCTGTATTTAATTTAAAGAATTCAACTGGAGAGGACCATTTCACTAGATTCACACAGACTCTCTTTTTCGAATGAACTACACAAGAGTAAAATTCAGCCCAATGCGAAACATTAAAAAACATATTAAACTTTTGCTCCCATGCCATTTTAATGTCCCAAAAAATCTTATGGACAACATACTCCCATGAATGAACAATCCCTGCAAAAACCTGATCATTTCGGATTTTCCACAGATTCCACAGAATACAAATAGGAGATATATTATGTAGAAAACCAACGAAAGCATTAGGAGACGGCAGTAACCACCATGTCATTAATTGCATTCGAATCTGAAAATGCTTAATACCAACACCCATTGGAGCACCAAAATAATTCCACACCTTCCTGGCAATTTCACCACTGCAGAAAATATGCTCAAGAGTTTCACAAGTAGGGGAAGTGCAACAAAAACACCTAGACGGACCATGTATGCCAAGTTTAACTACAATATCAGCCACTGGTAACCTTTTTAACAATAATCTTAGCATAAAGAAAGACATTTTTATGGGAATGGCTAGAATTTCCAAATTAATTTAAACATAATACTAGAGTATCCACCTTCTCGAATGCAATTGTATGCTGACCTTGGTTGAGAAGGATCCCGAGGGAGTCAATCTCCAAATCATTTTATTCTGGATCATCATGACATAGGAGGTTGTTTGGCCACAATATCCTGAAGAATAGATGGTGGTATCATTCTTTCCAATGTTTGAACATCCCAAGCTATCACCAATGGACAAACTTCCTCACTTGATAGTCATCATTCTGGATATTCAATAAACGCCCCAATGGTTCATTCCCCAGCCACATATCAGTTCCAAAAACTCACACAACCTCTTCTAAGAATCCAAGAAATATGATTTTCAGCAACATTACTAATCCGACACCATCCGCTTCCATAATAAAGAAGTCGTCAGAGACATCTTTGCCTTAGATGGATGAGTAAGCTTGCAATATTTGGCATGCATAAACTCCGCCCATAATGACTTCCTCTCTCTAAATCTCCACCATAATTTAATAGAAAAAGTGTGATAAATGTCTTTTAAAGACCTACAAACCCACCCCTCCTTCCTCCATGGGTCTACACAAGGTATGCCATTTTATCCAGTGATGCTTCATAACATTTCCTTCAGCTCCCCAGAGAAACCCTGCAAACGTTTTCTCCAATGTTTTCAGCACACCCTGGGGAGGACATGCAGCTGCCAAGATGTTTATTGGAATAGAGCTAAGCACATGTTTGATCAATATAAGCCTCCCGCCAAGTGAAAGGAAACAATTCTGCCATTTAAGCACTTTGGAAGCAATAGCTTGGCATAGCTTCCGAATAATAAACTTTCTTGCTCCTCCCTACATATAGAGGACAACCTAAATAGCGGACTGGGAAGAATTTTTCAGAAAAGCCCGTGACCTCCTTAATAATCCCCTTCCTGGTTCTAGAAGTATTTGGATGACATAAAAAGCCACTCTTCTGGACATTAATACTTTGTCCTGAAGATAGCTCATATCGCTCGTAATACATCCATAATCAACCTCAACGAACTCCTAGATGCACCTGAAAAAATAATAATATCGTCAGCAAAGGAAAGATGTGTGACAATTGGGCATCTGGCTGGAACACTAAAAATAGAGAAATTCTTCTTCTGTGGAAGCAAGTTCAATGCTCTAGACAGTCCCTCAGCAGCAATAACAAATAGACCCGGAGATAGTAGATCTCCCTGACGAAGTCCCCTAGATGATTTAAAGAACCCCTTTGGCTGTACCATTGATGATAATAGAAAACCAACAATTCGAGATCAATCGCCAAACCATATCAATCCATCTTTCCCCAAAACCAAAGGCTCTTAACATACGAATCAAGTAAAGCCAAGAAACACGATCGTATGCTTTGGCCATATCAAGTTTCAAAACAACATTTCCTCCCCTATTCTTTTTCCTCATACCCCCTACCAATTCTTGAGCAAGTAAAAAATTTTCAGCCATCATTCTTCCTTTTACAAAACCACTCTGCTGCGGTGAGATAATCTTAGGTAAGATACACCCAAGCCTATCTGCCAAAATTCTAGAAATAATTTTATTCAGAAAATTGCACAAACTAATAGGCCGAAATTGTGCAAAATTCTGAGGTTGGGGCACTTTAGGAATAAGGGCTACTAAGGTCAAAGAGAAACACCTTGGTAGCTCATCCCCACAAAAAAATTCAAATACCGCATTGAAAACGTCCTCAGCTACAATATTCTAAGCATGTACAAAGAATTTCCCCTGTGAATCTGTCTGGCCCCGGTGCACTCTCCCCTATCCATTGCAAAAACAGTGTCCCTAACTTCTCCATTGTTGGGAACCTCTCTAAAGCTTGAATGTCCTCCTGAAAAAGTAATCTTGGAATATGAGGTAAAGAATAATCTGCACTTGCATCTTCCTGACGAGAACAAAGCTAGAAAAAAATTACATGCTTTACCTGCAATCAAATCTTCATCCTGTAACCATTCCCCTGAAGCATTTTGGATTCGGTGAATCACAGCTCTTGCTCTACAGTTCAGAAACAATGGAATGAAAATATTTGAAATTTCTATCCCCCTCTTTCCACCATTTAATTCTTGCTTTCTGCTTCCAAAAATTTTCTTCTACACATAGAGCTTTATTTAACTCTGACCGAGAATTATGCAAGTTCTCCCTGGCCTAGGTCAGTGTCTTCCTCATCAAGAACTCGTTCAGCATCTGCAGCTTGCTTCTCCAACATTCTTACCCTTTCAAAAATGTCCCCATAAGTCTGCTTAGACCAAGCCTGTAAAGCTTTTTTCACCTTCTTTAGCTTTTCAGCTAAAGATTGCATAGGAGATCCACCATGTCCCAACTGCCAATTCTCTCTCACCAAATCCAGAAAGTGAGGATGAGAAGTCCAGAAATGAAGGAACCAAAATGGCCTAGGCTTAGTATCCGATTTCAATTTACCAATCACCAACACAGGCGCATGATCGGAAGGACTTCTAGATAGATGTTGCACGGATAACTCCACCCTAGTTCCAAGCAACGTTTGATTCAGCAAAATTCTATCAAGCCGATTTCCAGATCCTTGCTTGGCCAAGCCTATTGTTACACCAAGTGTATGGAGATCCTGAATAACCTGCATCAAAGACCTGCACATCTTGCATGAAGGAAAGAAAATCCATAGCCTCATCTAAACAAAATGGTCGCCCACCTTTCTTCTCTTCTGTTTGAGTAATCACATTGAAATCCCCCCCAATCACCCACGGGATCCCATCTATATTTTCTCCATCGTAGAGTATCCCACAGAACTCTTCTATTTTCCTTATCACAACTAGCATGAACAAATGAAATTTTGCAAGAAGAATCAAACAAGGGGCTGCAAACACTTAGAGAGATATGTTGTTCACTCTCCCCCAGCAATGTGCAAGAGACGGATTGCTTAAAGAAAACCCAAACTAGTCCCGAAGCATTATAAAAACCATTCCTCATACCAATTTTTAGTTTAATATCATTAAATCTATCCACACCAATCTTAGGTTCACATATAGCAACAATTTGTAAGTTATACACCTTGATTAATTTACTGCAGTCTATGATGATTTGAAGCTCTTGCAACTCCTCTTATATTCCAAAATAACATATTATACATTTGGACTGTTAAGATGAAGAAGCTGATGCTTTAACTTTAGAGCGCAGTACCCTATCAGAAACCAATAAAGCCTCTTTCTTCTTACCTAGTTTGAGATGCCTCATGTCACCAATCTGTTGCACAATATAGCTATCCAAGGTCTGTGGCAATTCCAGATTGCAAAAATCCAGTCGCTTTGGTGATGGATAAGCACCTGCTCTGTGCGTTCCTCTAGGAGAAAGATTTCCAGCTATGCATTCAGCTTCTACAATCAGTTCGTCATCCAAGTGGTTGTGCTCATCATCCATCAGCTGCGCCTCCTATCTCTCCATTTTTCCCGATAGGCCAGAAGTTGCACCAAATTTTCTTGTTGATTTTGAACCTGATGAGCAGACTCCTTCAACGTTGTAAGTGTCTCCTCGTGAGAGTTGTCCCTAACCTGACCACTTGTCACGCCATCTACTTGCTCAAAAGAATGATGAGTCTTGCCCTCCTTTACAGCCTTCCCAATAGACATCTCTGAATGTTCCTAAAGGTTTTGAAAATCCTACTGACTTTGAATGCTGCACCATCACTTGTCCATGTGACATTGGATTTTGCTAGTCTAACCTTTGAACATTCTCATTTGAATGAGCTTCAGGAAGCTTTGTCAATAACGAAATCTACTTTTCATTCATCCCAGGAATTTGGTGCATCTGATTTCGATTGCTCCACAGAGAGCACCTTTTTGGGAACATAATGCTTCTGTTCTTGGGTGGCTTTGCTTTTCTTATCAGCAACAGCAATATCCTTGCCTTTGGGATTCAGAAATCTACAATTGCCTTCGACATGTCCTTGCTTCTGATCATTGTGTACAATATGGCGGCAGATCTTCATAACTGACCTTCTGCCAGAATCCTTCTTGCCCTCCAGCAAGTCCAGATTCAGTTGAGGCAAGACCTTAGTCAATTCAATCTGTCACACAAACTCGAGCAACATTCGGACGAGATAGATTGACCGTAGCAGCATCTAGCTTCAATGGAACTCCCACTAGCACTAGCTATCATGAATATCGCAGATTTGTCAAAAAAATGTACTTGGCAGTCCCTCAAACGCAATCCAAACAGGAGCTTTTGAAGGTTCAGTATCCTAGGCGAAACCTAGGGCTCCATTTGAATACCCTCATCGGGAACTCATTAATCATCCATAAGCTTCGAAGCCTAGCAACGTAAATAATCTTCCTCTAGGTTGAATCGAATCAGTATGTGCCTGGAATCAAGCAGGACCTAACGAAAAAGACCCTGTAAATCCTGATGCTAGCAAAAGCTTTGCGCAAAATCTCCATGTTAGGTCGACCATGGGAGAACTTTCCAACTAATTCATGTTTAAACGGTGCTATAAGTTTTTCAACTTTTTCATGTGAGAAACAAATTGCTGGTTCACCCTTATATGTTGAAGGAGGCTTGATCTTCAACAGTGAGTGAGTTTTGTTCATCACAACATCTGCGAAAGATCGATTAAGAGCAGCAGCAGTTGGTTGCCTTTCAACCAAAGGTTGAAGGGCAGCCATAGAAACCCTAATATTCAAAAGTTTGAATGTGGGAAAATAAGAGAGAAAAAATATAGAGAGAAAGATAGAGAGAGAGTCTTCTAGTTATGATTCTCTTCTCTTTCCCTCTAAGCTCTCTGTTTTCCCTCTTTCCTTTTTCTTTCTCCTTTCTATTTCTCTATTATTTTCTCTAATCTTTCAACCGTTCCTCTGATCCCTAAATTCCAAATCAAAAACTTTTCCTAAAATGTTACAAAACTAAATGGAAGAGGACGAGCAATTTTACCTAATTTTGGCGGCGAACCAATGAAACAACTGGCATGACTTTGGAGCACACCGTTGTTGGTTGCTGTCATGGGGGTAGTAGTTAGTTCCCGACTGCTGGAGTTGAGGGTTGGTTGCACTGATTCTGGTTGTGATTTGACGATGCGAGAGAGACGGTAGAGGCCTTGAAGTTTTGGTGTGATGGGCAGTGGTTATGCGTTTTGCTAATGTAGTGATAGAGGCAGATGGTAAATGGCTTTTGTGGTAGTAATGGCTTGGCAAATTGATCAGCTGTGGGTGGTTATTAGAGACAAGTGGTGCTTTTTTTTTTTTTTTGTGCAATGATTTTTGGTGTAGTTGGAGGTTGATGGTGGAAGCGGTAATGGAGGGAAGCCTGTGAGTAGCTGTCTCGGTTAACCTTTCAATGAATGTTTGGGAGATATGGTTGGATATGTATGGTAACTTAGGTTGATTTAGACAGTCTGTGGCGGCTATTACACCTTGGTGTCTAGGTAATTTGTTGGCTAGACCAGGGATAGCAATTTTGTATTTTAGGCTAATAGAGGTGGCCACTTATTGATTGGGATTTTGGTTGATATTGCAGGTAATTGGTGGTGAATGGATGAAGGCGCTGGTAATGGTGGATGTTGGTGAATTGTCTCGTGGTGGTTACAGGTTGCTTTGGGGCTGATTTGTCTTTGTTCTTGCAGGTGGTGGAGGCTCCCTTGGCCTTGATGAATAGGAGAAGTTGCTGGTTGTTGTTTACGTTGCTTTTCTTGTTGCAGGTTGTGAACAATTGGTGACTAGTGGTGATATTACTTTAGGTTGTTTGGTGATGGTTGGAACTTAGTAACCAGGACATTTTGGGAAGTTGATGATGGCAGTTCTAGACTATGATTGTTGATGGTCTGTTGATAATGGAAAAAGGTAAAGAAGGGAAGAGAAGTGGTTAGGCAGTAATGGATTGATTGTTTGGTGGGCTGGGACGTTGTAGTTTCATAACTAATTAGGTGGTTGTCATTTAGGATTGGTGACTGATTGTGGCCGCAAAGTGTTGGTCTTGATCTTTAAACGGTGACTTAGAGGTTTAGAGTAGTAGTGGAACAGATTTGGTGAGAGAAGAGGGGAAGATGAGAGGAGATGAAGGTAGGGATGGCGGAGGCTTGTAAATCTTGCAGGTTTTTGGGATTGAGCAGTAACTGGAGAAGATTAAAACTGCCATTAATCTATTTGTCTGTGTAATTGTGAATGAGTGTGTGTTGTGTGGATTGTGAATCTATGAACTATGAGTGTCTCTGTTTGTAAATGTGTGTGAACGTGTGTGTAGTATGACTTTGTGTGACTGTGTGGTTTGTGTGTGAACTGTGTGTATGTGAGTGCGTATGTATTTGTGTGCGTTTAAGTGTGAATCAGTGTGTGTGTGTGGCTGTGTATGTTTGTGTATCAGTGTATGTGTGTGTGTGACTGTGTATCTGTGAAGAAGGCTGTGGGTGTGTGATCTTGTGTGTATGTGTGTGAGAGAGAGAAAGTGTAAGAAGTGTATAAGAGAGAAATGTGTGAAGTGTGTGAGATGAGAATGTGAATGTGTGCAGCGTGTGAGAGAGTGTGAGTATGTGTAGTGTGTGTGAGAGAGAGTATATGTAGTGCGTGTGAGAGAGTGTGATTTGGGAAAGTGTGTGTGAGAGAGTGTGAGTGTGAGTGTGTGTGAGAGAGTGTTCTTGGTGTAGGTTGAAGATGTACTAGTGTGTGTTCTAGGTGTTTTAGGTGTAGACTTGAAGATATACTAGTGTGTGTTTTAGGTGTTCTAGGTGTAGACTTGAAAATACACTAGTGTGTGTTCTAGGTGTTCTTAGTTAAAACTTGAAGAAAAATATAGGAAAAAGTGTGTGTTTTTGGTGTTCTTAGTGTAAGTAAAAAAACTAAAAACTAAAAATTAAAAACTCTCTCTAGGCTTTTTGTTATTATCCTCCCCCTTTTTATCCCAAAAAATGGGCTATTTATAGTGCACAAAAGACTTATCTTTCAAGAAATAACTAAAAGACCAAAACGCCATTGACTACTAAAATTATAGCTTTATCCTTACAAAAGAAATTAAAAACTATGTTCTCTCACAAAATAGAAAAAATTAAGAAAAATATGAATAATAAATTTGTTAATAGAAATTCACCCCGAAAAAAGTTAGAAAAACTTAGAAACATGCTTAAAAACCTAAAAATGAATTTGGGACCCAAAAATTAGTGAAAAATGAGTTTGGAATGTGAAATGACAATTTTGCCCTTGTATTGTCAAAATATATGAAAAATATCAGTTAACTTGAAAAATTACTGAAAATTAAAAAAATGAGTTTAAAATCCTAGAAAATGAATTTAACAAAAAAAAAATTGGTGAAAAATGGGTTAAAATGCAAAATGATGATTTTGCTCCTAAACAACGAAAATACACAGAAAAATGGCTATTGGCCTCGAAAAATTATCAAAAATTAAAAATAAGTATAAAACCCTAGAAAATGCATTTATGACTCAAAATTGGTGAAAAACGGGTTAAAATGTAAAATAACAATTTTACCCCTGAACGCAGTATTTATAAAAAAAAATAGCAATCATCCTCAAAAAATAAAGAAAATTTAGAAACGTGCTTAAAGAATTAGAAAAATAAATTTGGGACCTAAAATGAGCTAAAATGGTGTTCGCGAGATGAAATTACCATTTTACCCTTGTGCTGGTAAAAATATAAAAAGAATACCAATTAAATCCGAAAAAATCATCAAAAAATAACAAATTCGTACGAAAGTGAAAATACGAATTTAAAACCCCTAAAGCTAATGAAAAAATATTTACAGATAAAAATTACTATTTTGCCCCCAAGATTATTGAAAAATTAAAATTTGATCAAAAAAATATAAATGCTCCCAGTGTTTGAAAAATAAATGGTGTGTCAAAATTTGGTGTCTACAATAAGCATCCTAAGACCATGGTTAACAGGATCTAAAATGATGTTTGCTGGATAAGTGACATCCCAAATTGGATTAAAGGCCATAATTAATAAAGAACTTGTAAATAATTACAAAATAAGCCACAAAAGTGCAATCTAGGAACATAATTTGGGAAAATCAAGGTAAAAAATGGACCTAGAATGGAAAAACATTTTGGGAACCAATTTAATTGTGCCAAGAACCTATCAAAAAATGGTCGAACTGGTAAAAAATCTCCTTGAGTGGTTGAACCTAGCTATCTGGCTCTTGTCAAATAAGAAGCTCTAAGACGACACTTATGTGGCTCTGTTGTGGCGTTGACACGGTTTCTGATATGGCTTTGATGTGCCAGTGACGTGGCTCTATCATGGCTATGATGTGTGGACGACATGGCAGTTGTTGTGGCACTGAAATGGCCCCGCATTGGCTGATGTTTTATATGACATCAATAGGGTTAGAGACGTGCAGCGATGGTGCGTGTGAAATGCATGTCGAGTGCTGTTTAAACATGGCATGTGTTTACATGAACTTCTGCGATTGGTAATCAATTGTCTTTTGGCAATGCGTGGAGGCATGTACTACGTCACATTTGAGTCATCCTAGAAGCATTGTGATCGTCTTATTTATATACAAAAAAAATCATGAACTATAGAATCTTATGGAATGCTCCTTCATAAAATGCATTAGGTTTTAAGATTTCAATTCTAAGACGATGTAAATGTGACGAATTTGATACAAGTCTAACTAATAAATGAAGAGAAATGAATTACACATTCTGCATTTTTGTATACATTTTTATTCACGAATTATATGTCCCCAAGAAAACATATTCAAAAGAAGAATGATCGTTTAGTCATTTTACCTAATTAAAAAATCAAAAGAGGAGCATATGCATGAAAAACTAAAATTTATAAATCTCTAATCAAAATGAATTACTTCTAAACTTTGTCCCTTTAAATTGGTTGAGTTAAATGCTGTAGGTAGATAGAGCACATAGAACTCATATTTTGATGTGAAGACAAGCAACAAGACAAGGAGGGAAGAGAGAGAGAGAGAGCAAGAGCAAAGTCATACTATTTCATGTATGCACCAATGTTTTTAAAATCGGACCAGACCGGCCGATTCGATCGCGAACCGGCCATACTTTCGGTCCAGTTCCATACAAATCACTGTTTATCTTCAAAACCGTCAAGAACCGAATTAAACCGACGAATTGGATTGAACCGGCAGTTTGTTGAACTTTAACTTTTTCCAAAAAAATTTCTAGCTTTGTTGCAGGCCGTAGGCCTTGAAACTAGGACCTTTTGTGCAAAGATCAAGGTGGAAACCATTGAGCCAATTTTTGTTTTGCTGTATTTATGTTCCGAAATATTTTATTTGTTCTTCATTTTGTTTTTTCCTTTGACCATTTTGATAAAATTGATTGATTATTACATTTTTAGTTTCTTTATTTCCTTTATCAATCATGTATGATAAAATTAACTCATTCTTATTTTTTTAGTTTCTTTATTTTCATTAACCATGCTTAATGAATTTAATTGATTCTTATTTTTTATTTTTTTGTTTTCTTTATTAATTATTTTTAATGAAATTAATTGATTCTTACCTTTTTATCTTGTCATCCAAATTCATTATATGAAAGAAATCTTAGATTTACTTTTACCAAAATCTCTCATACTAAGATTAGCCCTTAGTATCAAAATTGTTTAATCATTCATTTTTATGCCCAAAAGCATTCTCCTAATTAAAAGTTTAAATTGGTATTTTTGTAAATCATTTGTTTAAAATTTTGAATTATGGTTAATCATTATTCAATAATAAGCATGCATGACATCTTAGAAGTAAGTGGGTAGAAAGCTATTTCCTTTATTAATAAAATTAAAAATCAGTTCAGATTATTAAAATCATATTTTTCAATGCAATATATTGATTCCAATTTAATAGCATCACATATCCACCTTTTCTTGATATATTAAAGAAATTATGTAAATTAAAAAGAATTGATTAAATTAAGAACTAATAAGCAATATGGATTTACTTGTTAATTTTATTTTTGAGACTACTCTATAGAGTCAAATTGACACGCTCAATAATTTGATACGTCAAACATAAAATTACTTTGAAGAGAATACATCTAAAGTTAAAGTTTGAGAACCGATTCTAAATAAAGTTTAGGCCCTTTTAAGAAATTTTAAATCAAATTCTAGATTGATACAAATTTGTAGAAATTAGCTCTCATTAGGTGTGATAACAAAACTAAACTAATAGTAAGACAATCAAATTGAAATTTGAAAATTATTTGAGTATGTGAACCTACCTTAAAAACTAGGGCAAAAAATTTTTTATTTAAAAAAATTACATTTACTCGAACAGGCTTATATACAAAGTTAATTGTATTATTTGAGTATTAAAAATAAATTTAAAATTTACATTGAAAAATAAGTCTTGAATGATATTAAAAGAGTAAAAATGTGAAAACAAGCAACAAATATGGTTTAATAATTTAGAATATTCAAGACTGTCATTTAAAATAATTTAAAATATAATATACTTTAGCTATGAATTTTAAAATATGTGTTTTATCCGTATTTTTTTTCCCTATACACTTACTTTTTATAGTTATTATATGTTTTATACTTGTAATGTCATTTTCTTTGTTAATTTAATTGTTATAGACATAGAATATTTCATTAAATTTTTACCAAATATAATAAATTCATTAACTTGTATATTTCAATATAATAAATTCATGAACTTGTATATTTGAATATAATAAATTCATTAACTTGTATATTTGAATATATTTAAACAATTAATAGGCTTAACTAGATCAACAGAACGGAGTATATCTAGTATTTATTTTATATTATACATTAAATTAAATTAAAAAAGTAGAAAATCATTAAACCCCGGTCCGACCGGTCCCACTACGAACCGAAGCCCCCTCCGGTTCATTTACCGGTTCAGTTTTTAAAACATTGGTATGCACATACTGCACCAATCTAAATGATCTCTTGGTTACAAATTGCAATTTCTCATTCTCAAAATAACATCTAAAATCTTTAAATAGAAATTTAAATTATAAAAATTCACCTTTTTAAATATTTTACGTATTATGAATATAAGTGTGCTATATGTCGTTCCCCATTTCTGTCAATTTTTATTAATCAATATGATATATTCTATATTTTATTATTAATTAAATCAAATTATGACTTTTGGTTTTAACTCAAAAGTACCAAAAAAGGGTAAAAATTTTGGATTTCCTGCATAGTCCCCTTGTCCAGCATCTTTTTTTTTTTTTTTTTTTTTTTGAGAATAAACTCATTTTTTCAGGGAGGGGAAACCTAAGGGAGAGGGAATTGGGAATGAGGACTTAAGGGGAACCCACTAACCCACAACTTCCAGACAATTACTGACTAGAAGAGGGGTCAATGGACCTTATGTTTTAAAACCAACACTAATTCCTAACCGATGTGGGAAACTCACTTTTTTTTTTTAGAAAAAACTCATTTTTTCAGGGAGAGGGGATTGGGAATAAGGACCTAAGAGAAACTCACCAACCCACAACTTCCAGATAATTGCTCACTGGAAGAGGTACTTGTCCAGCATCTTTAGCACGAAAGCTTTAACTTATGCGGTCTCTTCTTTGTACGATTTATGACCATTAGTAGTGATCGAATATTGTGCCTTGGGCAACAGGAGATGTAGCCTCCGATGTTATGCGAAATTAGAAAATGGTTGATGCAGTTGCGGTAACAAATTAATAGCAAACTTTTTCAAGAAAAAGTTATCACTAAAGTTTTCTAATTTTTTATGAAAATTTATTATATTTTAGGGTAGACTATAGACTTCAATACTACTCAGACATAGGGTAATGATTTGTAATTCTTTTTTTTTTTTTTATGTATACACAACTTTCTTTGTTTGATATTACATGAACAGATTGACAAAAAAAAATCTTATTCTGTTACGTGAAAACTTAAGGATTTATATTTTAGATATAATGTAAACTTAGACATTAAAATTTAGAGGTGCTTAATATTTTTATATGATAAATACAAAAAAAGTTAGTGTATATATCAAAAAATTAAGTATGTATATATCAAGCTTAATTTTGGAATGTTGGAGATAAAAGAAAAGAAGGGAAAAATGTTATAGAAGAGAAAAGAAAAGAAGATAAAAAAATGAAAGTTTCTTTTGTTGTTGTTTGGGATTTTGAATAAAAGAAGGAGAGGAAAGAAAAGAAAATAAAAAGAATGCGACTTTTTGTGAGTTAAATCGAAGGGAAGAGAATTTTTTTAATATACAATTTTACCCTTCGACTGGAAATTGTTTCCAGAAAATATAGTTTTGGACTTTCCTTTTTCTTCTGTGATAAAGGAATGGCCAAGAAGCTTGTTGAAAGTTTGAAAGAAGAAAGAAGATTGGAGCTAGAGGACGTATAAAGTTTGCGATTTCATCCTGACTTGTAACTGATAATTCTATATCTTCAATAACAATTGCAAGGTTAAATATTTTTATATAGATTTGCGGTAGTTACAAATATGGTAACCAAATAATATGGAAACGGATGTATATAATACCTATCTAACTAACATGATAGCTACCTAATTAAAATGGTTTCTAACTAATTATATTAGCACCCCCTCAAATTCAATGTGACAAAGCAGAAATCAATTCGAGTTTGGACACAAGAGCACCAAAGCATCCTGGAGAATGAGTATTCCTGAAAATATCAGCAATTTGATTCCCAGAAAACATTGAGACAAGGGAGAGGGTCCGTTATAGAAAAAGAAGTCTAATAAAATAATAATCTATGTGCTTTGTACGTTTGCGAAAGACGTCATTAATTACAGTTTGAATATCATTCTGACTATCACAATATATAAGTGCACTTGTAAAAAAGGAAATACCCACGTCATGAAGAAGTCATCACAGTTTTAGAAACTTAGCTGCAGTCTTAGCTAAGACACGATACTCAAATTCAAATCTTAATTGAGAAACTATAGACTTTTTCTTACCTTGCCAAGAGGTAAAAGAAGGCACAAAAAAGAAACAAATCCTGCTGTAGAACATGGTTCGTAGGATCGAGAGGCCGATTTGCATAAGGAAAAACTTTAACTCTAGTGAAAGGGGAATGCAACGCGTAATCCATAAAAATGGACCTTTTCACACAGAGCAGGATGTATAGAATAGTAGCAAAGTGAGCAGAGTGGGAAGCAGACATGAGTTGACTTACTAAGTAAATATCAAGTCGAGTAACAGTCAAATATACTAAACTCCCAACTGGAAGTTCCACGTCAATTGGACATAGCTTGACATTAGTCTCTAGTGGAGTGCCAGCAGTCCTATCATTTGTTGACCCTGCAATGAGAAAGAAAATCTGAAACATACTTAGCTTGAGGCAAGTGATAGCTTGAGGAGGACTTAGAAACTTCAAGACTAAGAAAATGAGAAACAAAATCCAAGTCTTTCATTTCAAATTATGCACTGAGAAAACTTGTTAAATTGTGAATGCTAAAAACACCATCACTAATGATCGCCGTATCATCCACATAAAGAAGAAGAAGACTGATACTCGACGAAGATCATTGAATAAACAGTGCGAAATCATATCATGGATACTAATGATTAATACTATTCCAATATTCTAGTGTGTCAGCATATGAATCATCCGATTCCTCTTTGTCCTGACAAGGTTTGATACTTTCTCTAGTAATAATTTGCCAAAAGTTGTGACCTTGGAGAAACCGTTATATGGCAGGGATCCTAAGACCATAGTTAGCACCATCTAAAATGATATTTGTTGGATAAGGGACATCTGAAATAGGATCAATGTTTTAAAAATCGGACCGGATAATGAACCGAAGGGGGTTGGTTCAAGGTCGAACTGGTCCGACCGGAGTTTAATGTTTTTCTCTTTTTTTTAAAAAAATTATTAATTATTGAACTTATCTCCTAGTTTGTTTAGTTATTTCTTCTCCATTACAAAATAAAATAAGAAAGTTGAAAAAAAAATAAAACAAATTCTATGAGCAAATATGACAAACCAATCTATTGTTGTTTACTTATGATAGATTAAAGAATATAAAAACTAACTAGATGCAATCTAAGAGCCAAATATTACATATACCTCACCCTATTGAACCAATTAACCCGTTACTTGGTTGAATATTTTTAAATATACAAGTTAATGAATCTACTGTATTTGGTAAAAAATTTATAAAATATTCTACGGTTCTAACAATTGAATTAACAAAGAAAATGATATTACAAGTATAAAAAAATATAATACCTATAAAAAGCAAGTGTATCGGATGAGACAAGTACTTTAAAATTTACCACTAAAGTACATTATTATATTTTTAAATACTTTAAATTACAATCTTGAACATTCTAAATTGTTAAATCATACTTGTTACTTGTTTGACATTTTCTACTCCTTTAATAGCATCAAGACTTATTTTTTGAAGTAAAATTTAAATTTATTTTTAATACCAAATAATATAATCAATTGACTTTGTACATAGGCTGGTTCAAATAAGTGTTTTTTTTAATTAAAAATTGTCCTTTTAAGGTTGGTTCGCATATTCAAATCATTTTTCAAAATTTAGTTTGATTATCTTATTATCAGTTTAGATCTATTTTATTTTTTTATTTTTTCTTTTTTTACATTTATTTTTGCATGACCTAATTAGAGGTAATGTCTAGCAATTTTTTATCAAGGAATTGGTTTTTAGGCTTTAACTTTAGACGTATTTCTTCCA
This sequence comes from Mitragyna speciosa, assembly GCA_024721245.1. Lineage (NCBI taxonomy): Eukaryota > Viridiplantae > Streptophyta > Magnoliopsida > Gentianales > Rubiaceae > Mitragyna > Mitragyna speciosa. The sequence goes on from JAMWEH010000918.1 coordinate 26,264, forward strand.
AAGAAATTTTATTTTTGACATATTAGGACCTATTGAGCGAGTTGATTTGGACTCTATACAATAGTCTCAAAAATAAAACTAACAAGTAAATCTATTTACTCATTAGTTCTTAATTTAATCCATTACGTTCACTTTATATATTTTTTTCAGTATATCATATATCTATCAAGAGAAGGTGGATATGTGGTACTATGATAATTGAATCAATATATCGCATAGAAAAAGAAAGATTTAATAATTTGACCTGATTTTTTATTTTTTTCTAATAAAGAAAATAACTTTGTGCCCACTTACTTTGAAGATGTCATATTTTCTTATTATTGAATAATGATTTATTTACTTTACTTCTTAATTCATATATTTAACCATAATTAAAAAATCTAAATAATAATTTACAAAAAAAATAAACTTTTAATTATGGGAATATTTTAGGTATAAATGAATAGTTAAACAATTTAGATAAAAAGATTAATCTTAGCAGGAGAGATTTTAGTAAAAGTTCATCAAATATTTCTTTAATATAATGAATTTGGGTGCCAAACTAAATGGGTAAGAATTAATTAATTTAATTAAACATGATTGATGAAGGAAATTAAGAAAATAAAAAAGTAATAATCAATTAAATTCATTAAACATGATTAATGGAAACAAGGAACCTAAAAAAGTAAGAATAAGTTAATTTCATTAAACATAATTAATAAAGGAAATGAAGAAGCTAAAAATGTAAGAAACATTAATTTTATTAAATATGATTGGTTAAGAGGGGGAAGAAGAGAACTTACCAAAAAAAGAGGGGGGGGGAAAAAAGAGGGGAAAGAACAAACAGATTATATTTATATAGATATTACTTTAGAAATCACAACAGCAAGCGTGGTATGGTGGTACTGCACCTGCAAGTGCAAATGGGGGGTCTCGGGTTTGAGTACCCCCATATGCACCAAGTCAAAATCATCAAAAAATATTTTTAAAAGTCACAAACTCAAGAACTGTCGGTCCACAGTTTGAGCGGTTCGACCGATTCTTGACCATTTGACCGGTTCTTGATGGTTTCTTGATATTTCTGGCTTTTATGAAGAATCGGACCAGAGCAATGGCCGGTTCGTGGTTCAACCGATCGAACCGGCCAGTCCGATCCGGTTCACAAAACACTGAGTAGGATTAAAGGCCATAATTAATAAAGAACTTGCAAATAATTACAAAATAAGCCACAATTGAGGCAAAAATCGGACCCAACATGCAGAAATATCTTGGAACTAGTTTGACCGTACCAAGAACGTATAAAAAAAATGGTCAAACTGGTAAAAAAATCTCCATGATTCGTAGAACCAGTCTGGCCCTAGTCAAATAAGATGCTCTAACACTGTAGTGATGTGGCTCTGATGTGGTTCTAATACGGTTCTGACATGTCAATGATGTGGCACTATCATGGCTTTGACATGTCAATGACATGAAAGTTGTTGTGGCATTGAAATGGGAAAAAGTATACAATACACCATGTGCATTATCATGTGGTGTACAAAAACCAATAATTTATCGTCATGTGAAAATGGTGAGTCATATCTTGTATTATTTAACGATGTGTGATTGTTTCTAGTGCATCACGTGGTACGCGTGATGCACACAATACTCACTCATTGAAATGGCACTGCATTGGCTGACGTTTTGTTTGACATCAATAGGGTTAGCGATCTGCAGAGACGGTGCATGAAGTGCATGTTGGACATTTTACACGCACTATTGTGACTGGCGATTAGTTATCTTTTGGCAGTGCATGGAGCCACATTCGGCATCATATCGGAGTGATTTTAGCAGCTTTGTGTTCGTCTTGTCTCATAGATAATGATTCCAACTTCTATTTGAGAAAAAAATTTGTCAATTAAGAATGATTTAGAACAAGGCAGATACAAAGTAAACATGGTGTATACTAGTAACAAATTAACGGAAGCTTTCAGTCAAATCCCAAAATACAGCTCTGATACCACGGTGAAAAATACGAAAGTATAAGGATTCTATATCTTCAATAGTAATTACAAGTACAAAATTAAACCTATTTCTATAGGCATGTTGTAATTACAAATATGGTAACTAATATGATACCTACATAAGTGATATAATAGCTACTATTTGAGGATTAAAATAGCAATTGAAAAAGATTATTTACACTAGTTCTCTTTTCTCATTTTCTTCCTACTTTTGGGGAAACTTTTTGAGCTTTGGAGGATGTTGTAATCCCTCGTTTTCTTTTTGGCTGCTAGACTCCCACATGACATAAATTCAATAGTGCATATATTTTTGTATTGTGGGCAGCGCATATACTTTAAAAAATTTGGACTCTAAGTATGACAATTCATCTAAACAAATATAAAGTTTATGCACATACCTTTCAATTGCTATTTATCATTCCAACTTTCTTCTTCGAAATTTATATAAAAAAATAAATGGAAAATAAATAATCTTTGACATTTCAAATCACTACATACATTTTAGTAAAATAAGATTAAAAGGCATAACTCACAATAGGGAAGGCACAATTTTTTTTTTCTGCAATCCTTTATCTTCTCTATGCTCCCCCACCCCTCTAAAAAAAAGGGGGGAAGAAGAAAAAAGACCTGGCAAGATGGGACAACTATAATCCAATTTAAATAATTTCGGTTTTGTTTAATATCGAGCATCTACCTGTTGAAAAAACCAAAATTAAAAAAAAAAAGGATTTTCTTGATCTATGGCTAATAGGCATCGGTTATTAATGGCTTCAAAATTTTTCTTTTTTTTTATTGAAAAAGGAAATTTAAATTAGGAAAATATCTAAACACAAGAAGACATAGATATGAGTGTATGCATTTAAATAGAAAATTGAGTATAAATTAGGTGCAGTAACGAGTGTCTTTTTTACTAGCGCATTCTTACATGGACCAAGTTCATGGACCCCATCCATAGATCCAACGGTGGAGATTGGAGCCACCAAGGCCACTGAGCCTTGGTGGCTCATTTATCCACAGCTGGGTCTATGACCAGGGCCCGCGAACTAGGTCCATCGCAAAAAATCCCACTTCGACAGCTGTTTAAATAAAAATCTATCAAAAAATAAGACCACGTGTCAATTTACTAAATATGGGAGGATTTGTCGTACTTGATTTAGGAGCTGTTTGATTCAAATTACTCAATTACTATCACTGTGAATATCATTAACCTAACTATGAATCTGGATTTTGATGATTCCCTCCCATATGTTTGATTTAATAATGGAATGGGTATCATTATAAAACTACTTGTTAGATTTACTGGAATGACTTTAAGTAATTTTTAAATTTTTTAAATCTTTTGATTATGATATACATAATTTTTAGATTTCTTATTTAGATTTCTTATTTAGATTTCTTATTTAGATTTCTTATTTTGTATTTTTTAAAGAAAATTTCTAAAAAGACTTCTTCAATTTTATATATAGTCATGCTCTAATTTGAGTTTTATGCAAATGATAACATTAAAAAATGTCATTTTATTACATTAATATAGAGTCCCATATATCTTTGATTTTCAGTTCAATTTTTATAAAAAAATTGAATGTAACTCCCCCAAATACATTCTCTTTTACTCCTTAAGATTTTCCTCCACATTAACAAAATTTCTAGACAACATTTATGAACTTTAATTAATAAAGAATATTCAAAATTGAAAGACATTGCAAAGAGAAAGGGTTAATGGGCTTGATAAAATAGTATTTTGGGAGGGGTCATTAACTTTCCAATTAATCACTTCCATTCTCATTGATTAATAGTGATAGTTGTTTTATAAACATCAACAATGGATGTCATTGTACACAATAAAATTTTGAAGTCTGCAAAATTAACAAACAAGAAAAATGCGACAAATATATAAAATTTTAATATGAAAATCAAAGGTTACGATTTCTATGGATCCTTCGATTCTCTTCTTCCGATTTGAATTCGAGGGCTTTAGACTTGTTCTCGAATCGTCGTTGACTTCTTCAGACTTGACTTCTTCAAACTTTGGACGTCGAAGACTTGAAGAATTTGTAACTTGAAGACTTGATTGAAAACTCACAGCTTCTGCAATGTACATTCGTTTTTTTTGTTTGTTTTTTTTTCCTCTTAGGGGTGACCCCCTATTTATAGTGTAGAATGGGAGAAAGATAAAGATTTGTGATAAGCTCAATCTTCATCTTGAAAATTTGAAACGTACGTCATCATTTAAGGAGAAAGATAACATATCTCATCTCTTTAATATTTAAAGAGATTTTATAAATATCCCTTACATTATCTCTTTATTTTATAATTCATTAATAAAGAGATAAATAAGAAATAAATCCTTTAAATATGACATGGCATACTTATTTGGGCAATTTTGGAAGACACATGGCATCATTTTAGTTGGCCACACCACCTCACATTTGATACGTGAAATTATATAATTGGCTGTTAAAATAACCATTTATCCACATATGAATAACACATGGCAATATTTAATTTAACAATAAATATGCCAATAGAGATAATTTTATAGACAAGTGATAATTTATTTAAATTAAAATTCATTGTCTACAAATGCCCCCTCGAGACTTGTTCGTGAACACCAAATGTTGGGCCATAATTTGAGCGGACAAGTGTCGATGATATTTGACTTGGGCTCATCAAAAGTCCATCATTTATGAAAGACTATCACACAATATAAAGGTCCGTGTGGCAACATGAAACTCCGAGTCCATAAGACTCAATTTGGACACATAGATGATGCCGTAGTATGACCTGGCAACTGCGAGCAAATCTATCAACCTGAGCTTTGATTTTCTAATCCTCGTTCCATGATATTCGGACTTGCTCTTTGAATCCAATTACAATTGCTTCAGCAACATCACATAAAGCTTCAAGATTTTCTCTTTTCGGCAAGAGATCATTCCTTGCCAAATCGGATAGAATTTAGTTTTGAGAACGTACTTAATCGGACTCTAGTTAATCTCAAATTCCTTTGTTCTCTCCAAATAGAACTTAAGCACAAAATTGGGAGGTCAAATCGAGATTTTAGCATCACCAATTTATCAAGTATTTGGACAATTAGCTTGATTTATTCTCATCTGGGATGGACTTCAATTTGCAAGCAACTATCAAAACCGAACGACATCTTTATCGAACTTCAATTTTAGGAAGTTATTTCTTTGGAATAGAAGTCATTCATGCAAACACTTTCTCCTAGATCGTTAAAAGGGAATATCCAAGCTTCAACTGCTACTTCAATAATTCAGTTTCCACAACCAATTGACGATTCCGAGCTTCAGTTCATTATTAAAACTACTATCAGTCCTTTGATTATACTTAGACGTTGATACCTTATAGGAATAAATTTCCATGATAAAATTCCCTTAATAGGTGATCAACTGAAGCTTAAATAAAATACTTTCATAATAAGCTCCAAACTCTACTTGTAGAAGAATAGAACTTCCCTTCACTCGCAATCGATTTTTTTTTATGAATTAAATTTTATCACAAATATCGCACAAGAAGCCATCAATTTCAATTGCAAAGACAGTTGATGTCTACAAGAAAGTACTCCAAACTAAAATCCAATTCTGTGATGCGTCGAAGTCGAACGACTTTCATTATCCAATTCCCGATCGAGATAAACTTGGACGAGATATATATATTTTTGTTTGGACTTCAATCTTTATGCGAACTTTACCCCAATATCTATTAGGAGATCAATACCCAACTTGCAGATAAAAGTTATCCCCTTTTGCGTAGGTAGATTGTAAGATAAAGTAGTTGCTAATTGTAGATAAATCCAAAACAACATCCAATTATCGTCTCCAATATCCCATTGTGTTTCAATTCACCCACCGTGCTCTATAAAAGCAGGAGCTGTAGGAACGAACTTTTTTTATCTCAAGTTCCATCTAAACTAATCATCTTGTTCTTTAGTCAGGCGGAAGGGAGAAATTACGTAGAAGACATCTTCTTCGAAGTGGCGTAAACAAAGAATGATATTGAGCAGCTTTACTTCTTTCGGTATCCATTCTTGATAGGTACATGAACAATACCATTCATGTAATTCGTAATTTCTCTTCTTTAAGCTGCTAATCACCTTCCAATGTCATTCACATTTTTTTATTCCTTGCATGTGATTTCATCTTCCTTTATTTCTATTCAATAACCACGTGTTTTGATTAACCAATTTCATTCTTCATTCCTTGCATGGGACTTGCATTATTATTATTTTTTATGCCACTGTGTGCTATCAATATGTCTTCCACCGAACGCACCAGATTTGCATCCAAAATTTGCATGACGTTATGTTGCTCCAGGAATTCAAATTGAAGCAGCCAATCTTGTAGCAATCTAACCTCCTTCTTTAAAATAATCTCCACCGCCCGAAATCAACGCTTTGCAAGCAGATTTTTTCAATTTTCCAAACCTGCTACTGATTTTCCCAGAGTCGAGCTTCAACTTTTATTTTATAGGTATGTATAGCCTTTGCTTCTGATGTTTCACATTAAAGGAAAATATTAGTCGTACATACGTGTTCCAGTAGAAAGCTCCAAGTTACTACCATAAGAGATATTTTTTTTTCATTCCTCGCACATGTTATAACGTCACATTATGCAATAACGAATTTCTTTTGAATTGCACTCTAACGCCATGTGACAAAATTCCCCATGAATTGTATCCACTTCTATTCTTTGACTTGCAGACAGACTTTAAATTTTGGCAAAGATGCAAATTAAGGACTATGACACACTGCTACCACATATTTGCCTCTCTGATGAGTATGGGGGATCTCATTCAAGAACCTTGTCACTCTACACCTACAAACCAGCAATTGGAGTTTTTTGGCGAAAATTACATCCCTCTTGACGAGTCTTTACATCTTGCACAGTGGACAACTAAGCTGATGACTGATGCGGTGGATCCATCGAACTTATCCATCACGGCAGAGAGGCAAGAAGTGTTGATACTGAACTCTTCGATTCAGAATGACAAACCTAGCAATGCCAAGTTCGTGCTTCCATTCTCTGGCTTCAACCTCGGAAGAACCATTTGGAAGGTTCCTTCATCCTATTTTGGCGAAGTCAAGTATTCATCCAATTACCAGGAATGGGCTGAGGACATCGTCAGTAGACATGAAGTTGTACTAGCAGAGGCTGGAGTTCTATACGATGTTCACGCATCACGATTCTCATATGATCGCTATGATAGCGTCCTTCGTGCCTTTTGCAAATACTGGTGTCCTTCTATAAACACGCTCCACACGCCGATTGGAGAACTTTCGATATCACTTTGGGATCTTCATCGACTGGGGGGTCTTCCAATCCATGGCATGTTTTACGATGAGGTCGTGCCTTCTGCAAAAGAACTCTCAGATGTTGATAGTAAAGGAAAATCACTGCTCCCTTGAAGTTGTAGATATTTATTCGCAGCATACTACAAGCTTGGAAAGGAGAACCACGGAAGGGTCTCACTGAAGTCTTGGGTGCAATTTTGGTTTCAAGATGATGGCAAATATGGAACTCCTCCGACCCAAGAGCATAGACGAAATGTTGACGCAAGGCCAAAGAGAACGTCCAACTCTTCAGGGAGCTCTCATTTGACTGAAACAAAGGATGACATCCCCTTTGACATTTTGAGAATCCTAGGCTCTTTAAGGAATGAGACGTACATAGCAGCATTCCTGACATGCTGGATTTGCAAGTTTCTTTTACCAAGTGCAGAAGTCAACTCTGTTCGTCCAAGTGTCTTCAAGGTAACAAGTTTGATGGCAACTGGGATGAAGTTCTCTCTCGCAATTCCGGTCCTCACAAGTATTTATGATGGCTTGAGGAAGATTGTCCAGGCCCCAAACTTGAGAGAATGCACAGCTATCTTCCCCATTCATTACGTGTATGGATGGATTGGTCAATATTTTGGTGCTTATCAACTCAACACTCATATTGATCCTTGTGTTGCCCGACATGCCAAAATGACAAGATTCAATGGTGAAAGGATGGCAAGGTTGTTCATCACCCTAGCAGTAGAGGAGTTATTCAAAAGCGTGACCCCACGATCGCTCTCAAAACTATGCTGGGTTGAAAAGGAGAATAAAACATTCACTGATGACGGAAGCTCGCCACCTTCACACACAGAGTATTTCATTAGCCAACGGTCTTGCTATTTGACTCTTAACCAAAATAACATTTTTCTCGTTAAACATTACAATCCTTGCAGGTTTAGTAGACAATTTGATTTTTGTCAAGCCGTCCCACATTGTTTGAAGGAAATAACTCATACATACACTCTGGGAGAAACACTTCAGCTATGGGAGTCTTCAATCCGTGTGCAGACAAAGTCTATGATGATGATACCTTCCGAGACTAAACTTTCTTTAGTCACACAGGATTATAACATGTGGTGGGTAAAATGTTCGACTGATGTTGCAAGACAATCATCAAATCCTACCGCTAATCGAAGAAAAGATGATGAGCCCCAAGATTCCATCAAAGAGACGTCGTCCTCATCTAAGAAGTCCAAGACAATTGCCGCAAATGAGTTAAAGCATGGTGACTAGAGTATCCAATGGAGTAGCAATCAAGATCGTCCTTGGAACCTGACCAAAGAAGAAGTCAAAATCTTCCGGACTAGAAGATGTATCGTCTTTCTTTGCAGATACACCAAGTTCCAACATTATCACCAAGAAAATTGGCACAACATGTAAATGATCTCGTATTTTTTTTTAATTCAAACTTTACTCTTCATTTGATTTGGTTTTTTTGACATTTCCTTTTGCATGCTTTTAGCTTTCTGCCCTCGAGAGACCTAGAGAAGTTGATGACAATTTACTTGATAATCAAGATGGTGCTTCACTTGGAAAACCATCAAGTGATCATGAGAGAGCACAGAAGCCTTGCATACTAGTTTCCGAATTCCATGGCTGTAATGTAATAAAGGCACATCAAAGAAAATATGTTCAAGATTTGTGGAATGAACTTTCTCAAGATATTTTAAACACTCCCCTGGAATTCATTTCTTCTTTGGAAAAGTATGCTGGAGATGTGATTGGGGAGATAGCCAAAGTAGACTCCGACATTGCGCCATCTCTTCTAGATACCTTGAAGGATTTATTCGCCAAAACCAAAGATTATGACTCTTCGAGGTCTTCAGCAGTGAAGAAGATGACTAGAGAGGCTTATAAGAAAACTCATTCTCGGGCTAGTGCGCACCTTTTGGAGACCAAGGCAAAGGAAGAAGAAGCAACTAAGCACTTGCAAACTCTCAAAGAAAAATGGCAATCATTTGAGGATCGAAGGAAAACTCTTCAAAAGGAGCTTGATGACTTGGGAAAGTAAATCACGAAAGTTAACTCCATTATTGATCAGAATCATAAGACTCTCAAGTAGATTCAGGCTGAAGTTTCAAAGGCGCATGAAGAAGTGGCTTCCATTGAAAGCATCTCTTTCTTATCAGACGAAGATGTTAAAGAGATTGAGAGAACGAGGGCAGTCCTTGATGCAAGGAGGACAGTCACAGCAAACTATCGACCTTAGATTACTCCTACATTTGTTCTCGTTTTATTTAGAAACTTTGAGAGTAAAGATTTATTTTCTTGTCTTTAAATTCTTCGTTGTAGTAAATTTTTTCTTTTAATAAAGAAATCTTCACTTCTCTTACTTGTCTTACCTTGTGAGTTTATTTTAATAAAACAAGTAGAGCAACTACCAGAAAGAAAATTTTATCTCAACTTGAAACTTTGCTTTAAAACACTTTTTTTTTACTTGAAACCATGTTTAAAAAAAAACTTAGATTTGAAACCTCGTTTCATTTTTTTCATTTTTTTTAATATGAAAAAGGACTTGAACTTAAGCACATATTTTCTTTTTTAAAAAAAAAACGATTTAGATTTTATGATGTTATAACTGAACTTAGAAGTTGCCTCCTAAGCTGCCTACGTATCCCAAAAGGGAATCAAGTCACACGTAATTCCTACCGTTCACAGTTTAGACTCATGCGGGTCAGGAGTATCCATTTGTTTACCACCTTGGACTTGGTGGAGTGTTTCAGCAGTTTATCCACATGCTACACCATTAGTGGTTGCCATCCACAGTTTTAACTCATGCAGGCCAGGAGTAACGTACAGTTTAGGCTCGTGCGTCAAGGAGTATTCATTTATTTTATTCATAGTAACGCTTCAAATATTTGCCATTGATGAGACCAATCCTTAATCCGTCATCAGTAATCAATTTGTATGATCCACTAGAATATACTTCTTAGACCATGTATGGGCCCTTCCATTTTGAGATCAATTTTCTTTGACCACCATGTGTGAGGATGATTGGCCTTCGAACAGCGAGCACCATCTCACCAACTTGAAAAGAGCGCGGCCGAACTCGTTTGTTGAACGCTTTAGCGAGGCGAGCTTGATAACACTCAAGTCGTTGTTGGGCCTCCAGTCTTTTCTCATCAGTGCTTCTAACTCCTCGAGGCGAAGGCGAGTATTGTCTTCTTCATTGAACCCTTCTTGGACAGCAATCCTTAGTGAAAGTATTTGGCACTCAAGTGGAAAAACAACCTCCACACCATACACAAGCGAATATGAAGTTGCTTTGGTAGGAGTTCGAAAAGTCATTCTATATGCTCAAAGAGCTTCTCCAATCCTATGATGCTAGTCTCTTTTTGACTTGTCCACGATTTTGTTCAACAAATTGCACAAAGTCTTGTTGAATGCCTCGGCAAGTCCATTTGCAGCAGCATAATACATTGAAGAATTGTATTGCTTGAATTTAAATTTCTCACAAAGTTTATCCATTGCAACATTGCAAAAAGGCTTACCATTATCGGTGATGATATACCGTGAGACTCCATAACGATAAATAATATTTACACGAATGAAGTCTACTACGTTCTCCTTTTTCACTTTCCTTAGTGCAGTTGCTTCAGCCCACTTTGAGAAATAATCTGTTGCAGCCAGAATGAAGACATGTCCACTAGAAGATTTTGAAAGTGGCCCAACTATATCCATTCCCCAAGCGTCAAACGGCCAGGATGCAATAGTTGGATGCAATGGCTCAAGAGGTTGGTGGATAAAATTTGCGTGGAATTGGCAAGCTTGGCATCTCTTTGCATAGTCGATGCAGTCTTTCACCATTGTTGGCCAATAATAACCCATTCTTTTGATGCGAAAGTGCAGCTTAGGACTAGACTGGTGGACTCTACATATTCCAAAGTGTGCTTCTTTTATCGCTTGAATATCTTCATCTTCTTCAAGGCAACAAAGAAATACTCCATCGAATGATCGTTAATAAAGCGTGTCTTTGTAATAGATAAAGCGTGGTGCTCGACGGCAGATGTCAGTTCTTCTTTTTGTATCTTCGGGCAACTTGCCATAATTGAGATAATCTATTATTGATTGACGTCAATCTTTCTTTTCACCTTCATAAACCGTGATGACATGAGCACTTTGCCTCTTTTCGACATCTTTTCATCAAAATGGGGAGGTACATCCCAACTTTGACATACGGGAATTTAAGCTTATTGATTCGGCAATGCGAGTGTAGAAGCTAATTTTGCCAAGGAATCTGCTTGTCGATTCTACTTTCTTGGAACATGCTTAATTGTCACATCACCTAACCACCCCAAAAGTTGCCTTGCGTAGTTGCAATATGGCACAAGCTCAGCCCTTTTGACTTCATATTCATCAAGGAGTTGTTTAACCACTAATTTAGAATCGTCATATATTTTCAAGTGCAGTTGCTTCATATCTACAACCATTTCAAGACCAAGTATCAATGCTTGGTATTCTGCAATATTGTTCGAGCATAGATTCTTTAAAGAAAAGGAATACGGTAAGACATCTCCCTCAGAAGTGATGAAAATTACTCCAGCTCCAACCCCTTCACGATGTGCAGCTCCATCAAAGTACATTGTCCACGGAAGAAGAACTTCAACCATGAGTACATCTTCATTAGGGAATTCGTCAGTTAACTATCACTCAGCAAGTATAGGGTGATCAGCTAAGAAATCAACCAGAATTTGTCCTTTGACAACTTTAGCAGGTATGTAAATAATCTCAAATTGTTGGAGTTGAAGGTACTACCTTGCTAGACGATCAGAAAGCACTGGTTTGAACAAGACATACTTGATGGGATTTGCCTTGGATATTAGACGAGCAGTATGAGCTTGAAAATAGTGTTTCAATTTCTGAATAGCAAATATGAGACTTAAACATAACTTTTCGATGGGTGAATAATTCACTTCATTCGGCATCATCATTCGACTTAAATAGTAAAGGACATTTTCTTTTCCATTTTCATTCTCCTGAGTAAGCAACGCTCCTACTGATCGTTCTTGAGCAACAATGTACAGAATTAATTGTTTGCCTTAGATAGGTGCAACTAACACTGGAGGTTTCATGAGGTAAGACTTGATACTTTGGAAAGCATTGCTAAATATTTTGTCCCATTCAAATGGCACCCCTTTCGTCACTAAACAACTGAAAGATTGACATCGTCCAGCCAAATTGGAGATGAATTGTTGAATTTAAGCTAATTTTCCTTGCAAGCTCTCCAATTCATGAATGTTGCGAGACTCAGGCATCTTCATAATGGCATCTATTTTGGATTGATTAATTTCGATCCCTCGATGACACACAATGAAGCCAAGAAACTTTCCCGAAGTTACCCTAAAGGCACATTTTAAAGGATTCATCTTTAGTTGATATCTTTGTAGTCGTTGAAAAACCATTTTAAGATCTTCAACATGATTATTACGTTTCTTTGACTTCACAACAAGATTGTCAACATAGCATTCTACATTTTTGTGCAATACGTCATTGAAAATCTTTTGCATTGCTCTTTGGTATGTTGCTCCAGCATTTTTTAAGCCAAAGGGCATAACTTTGTAGCAATATATGCCTTTAGGAGTGCGAAATGTAGTGAGCTCCTCATCTTTTGGCGCTATTCGTATTTGGTTGTATCCAGAAGAGCCATCCATGAAAGACAGAGCTTCATGTCCAGTTGTGGCATCCACCATCAGCTCGGTGATAGGAAGTGGAAAATAATCTTTTGGACATGCCTTATTAAGATCGCCGAAATCAACACATACTCAAATTTGTCCATTCTTCTTTCTTACAGGGACAATGTTTGAAATCCACGTTAAGTATTTAACTTCTCGAATGAATCCAGCCTCAATTAATTTATTGACTTCCTTTTCAATTAACGGGACCAGCTCAAGGCGAAAATGCCTTTGTGTTTGTTTAACAGGCTTTGCATCTCGCTTGATTGCTAAGTGATGAACAGCCACTTTTGGATCTAAGCCAGGGATCTCCTTGTATGTCCAAGCAAAAATATCTTTGTACTCAAGCAATAAACTTACGTAAGCTTCTCTTTCACTTGATGATAACAACACACTTATGTAGATAGGGTGAGGCTCATCACTTGTGCCGAGATCAATTTCCTTCAATTCGTCGACTGTGGCTTTTATGCCTTCTTCGAGTTCTGGCAGGACATCTCCGGCGTCTTCTTCCTCCAGTGACTCACTAACAGTGATGTGGCCACATGATGCTATACTTTCCTCATCCTCTTCCTTAAACTCAACATCGATGATAGTTTGCACTTTCACATTCAGTAGATCACTATGATGAATAAAAAGATTGGTAATCTTCTTCTTTGATCTTTCACTCTATTGTTGAATTTTATTTCCTTTCATTTTGAAAACTTATTTTCTTATCTTGGGGAAGGTAAGTCTCTCATGAATCGGACGCTTTACTGTCCTGTCTTTTAAGCCAAGTCTTTCGAAAACGGAGGTGCAAAATGATTTATTTCCTAATCTATCAAAGACGGATTTTCTTTCATTTGTGAGTGAAGCTTCTTCCTTTACGGTGACACAATGAGTGCTCGCCCTCCTAATTACAATGCGCACTGGTGAAAGTGGTTTATAGCCTAGACCCATTGAGAAACTGTCAATGGCATACCCCTTTTCTTTTAGCATCTTTTGGGTAGTTGTTAATTTATCAATATTTTTTCCAGTGATTTCGGGAAGGAGCTTTCTTAGAGTATTACTTCGTTGAGACTGTAACCCGCTTTTGCGAGAAACTTGCAAGCATTAGGATCAAAACCTTCATTGATTCGAGTGGTGAGCAATGGACTATGCTCCATTTTAGGCCCCGATTTTGGTCGAATGAATCCGTCAAGTGGTCCTTCTTTTTGCTTGATTGCTTCAATCTTGGTGAGAGGAACAGTGAGCTCATTTAGTCCGTCACTCTTGTCAAGATAAGATTGTTCATATTTCCCTTTTGACTTAGAGACATACTGCAAGAATTGTGCCTTGGATTCTTGAACTCTTTCCACTTTTGGCTCTTTTTGTTTTGAATCAGTTTGCAGGTAAAATTTTGCATCAGCAAAATAGGCTTCAATTTCGGTGAAGGGTCTATCATCAGCAATCACCTTTTTGGTCATACCATCACGGTAATACTTAAAACATTGATGAAGAGTTGACGGCACAACATCATTCTCGTGGATCCATGGCCTTTCCAAAAGCATATTGTAAGATGTTTTGGTATCGATAACATAGAAGAGAGCACTTGAACATAGATCGTCTATCAATAAGTCAAGTCTTATTATGCCGATTGCTCTTTACCCCCCTTGATTGAATCCTTGTATCTTGAGGTGACTTTGTGAAAGTTCATCACTTGTGATCCCAAACTCGTTCATGGGACACACCGACATGATGTTTACTGCAGATCCTCCATAAATGAGGATACTATTCACTTTTTGTTCACGTGTATAGCCACTCACGAACAAGGGTCGATTATGGGATTTGGAACCCAGTAACAAATCTTCATCATCGAAAGTAATTGTTGCTGCACATTCGGCAGATACCTTTGTTGCTATCTCGAGATTTATTTTGAATTCAGCATCACCTTGTTCTATATGTAAATTTTTTGAACTGACAACATTACAAGAACAAGAATCATCTAGTGAAAAAGAAGATGATGCGTTACCTTCATGCATGACTTTACTTTTTGGAGTGGAATAATAGACTAAGTAGTCGTATTTTCCAGAAGGTTCCTCGAGCCGACCCACAGAAGAATCTCCAACTTCAAGCAGTTCTTCCATTCGCTTTTGATTTCGCGACTTCTTTTTGCCTGACTTATTTTTTCTTGTTGCTTCATCATCCTCATACCATGTATCAAAAACTGCTTGCTCGCATGAGTCACAATCACACAATGGGTCAAAATACTTATGATTGCCATTGCTGAAGGCATACACGGGGTTTCCTCTTTCATCAAAATGATCAATTGGAACACCTTTGAGTGGTTCCTATTGTTAGACTGTACTCGTTTTGGTGTTGTCGTTTGTGGAGTTTTGCGGGCGTATCAGATCTTTCTTTTCAATAATCTTTGCAATCACATTATTTTCTGGTATTTTAACAGCGACGGAGACTTTTTGCTTGAACTCATCACTTGGTCGATCAGTTTGGGGATCTTCGCAATTGACAGTGTGACTAGATGCTAAATTATCTCCACTTAAGAATCCTTTAGGCATGAACTCCCTCAAAGTGATGGGGCGTCTGATCTTTTGAAATGCTACTTCTTTAGGAGAAATTCGAGTCAAATTTGATCTCTTTGACCTTTTAATTGGATTCTTCTTTCTGACAATTTTGACTCTTGGCGATGGTTCATCTCTTTGCTTTTTGTGTTTACGATCCCTTCTTCATATGACTAGAATCCAATTGCTATCATCTTCATCCTCATCGGCTTCCCTTAAGACATCATCACTTTTGAGACATTCCTCAACTTTATCTTTTAACTCGTTAGGGAAAATGTTGCCCTCAAATGTGACAGGATTAAAATCTCCGAACTTGATCACAAACATTGGTGTTATCTCGCAAACCATTTTTAGAGGATACAGTGTATCAATTATTGAGGATATGGGTAGTGGAAAAAGGGATGAACCAGTGAATGTGGAGAAGATGAAGAACAAACCCAGAAATAAAAAATAGAAGAACAATCTAATAAACTCAAACAAAAATTCATTACAACTAAACACAAGATCAGATTTTCACAAAGAAATGGAAGAAAAGTGAATCAACAAAAGAATAATTAAGAACTTACCTTTGAACTTGGAAGACAACCGGTGATGAATGGCAACTTTGAAACTTGCTAGATGAATGGTAATCGGTACAGATGAACCGTAACCGAAAAAAAAGTGTGTTTTTATGGTGTCCAATGTGTGTGTTTTAATCTAAAAATCACAAAGGCAAAAGTGTTTTAGGGTTTTTAATTTTGCCTTCTTTTTTTTTTCATCCCCAAGTGGGGTATTTATACTACACAAGTCTTAATCTCCAAGAAATGATTAAAAGACCAAAATGCTCTTGACTACAAAAATTACAACTTTATCCTTAAAAAAGTCTATTCTCTCTCACAATAATAAAAAAAAATCAAGAAAAAAATAAATAATAAATCCATTAACACTAATTCACTCTGAAAAAAATTAAAAACTTAGAAATATGCTTAAAACCTAAAAATGAATTTGGGACCCAAAATTGATAAAAAATGAGTTTGGAATGTGAAATGACAATTTTACCCTTGGATGACGAAAATTCACAGAAAAATAGCTATTGACCTCAAAAAATTATCAAAAATTACAAATAAGCTTAAAACACTAAAAAATGCATTTGTGACTCAAAATTTGTGAAAAATGAATTTAATTTGTAAAATGACAATTTTACTCTTCGGCAATGAAAATTCACAGAAAAATAGTTATTGTTCTAAAAAAATTATCAAAAATTACAAATAAGGTTAAAATACTAGAAAATGCATTTTTGACTCAAAATTTTGTGAAAAATGAATTTAATTTATTAAATGACAATTTTGCCCTTGGGCAATGAAAATTTACAGAAAAATAGTTATTGTTCTCCAAAAATTATCAAAAATTACAAATAAACTTAAAACACTAGAAAATGCATTTTTGACTCAAAATTTTGTGAAAAATGAATTTAATTTGTAACATGACGATATTGCCCTTGGACAATGAAAATTCACAAAAAAAATAGTTATTATCTCTGAAAAATCAAGAAAATTAAAAACATGCTCAAAGAATTAGAAAAAATGAATTTGAAACTAAAAATGAGCTAACATGGTATTCGCGGGGCGAAATTACCATTTTGCCCTCGTGATGGTAAAAATATAAAAAATGTTAATTGAATCCAAAAAAATTATAAAAAATTAAAAAATTCACATAACAGTAAAAATACGAATTTAAAGCCCCCAAAAAGCTGATAGAAAAATATTTACAAATATTATTTTACCCCCCAAATTATTAAAAAATTAAAATTTGGCACAAAAGTGCAAACATGCCCTTTGTATGTTTGAAAATAAATTGTGTGTCAAAATTTGGTGTCTACAGTTTGCCCCTCTTTGTCGGGAATCTCGTAAAGATTTCAGACAAAAACGTAGATAACACCAAATTTTGACTCACCTAAAATATAGAAACAAACAAAAATGTAAACTAAAATAACTAAACATGCATAGGATGAGAATAAGCTGAGATGTAAACCAATAAATAGATAAATCATAAAACATGTGACCGAACTCTCAAAGAGCTGCCTACGTATCCCGGTAAAGGGAATCAGGTCGAACGTAGTTCGGATACAAGTCAACGGTGGATGCGAAACACAATTACAAACGGTAACACAAGAATTCAAATTTGTGATCAAAAGAAAGAAATGCAACATTCGAACTGCTAAGCGAAGATAACATAGATTGGTAAAAGACTGTAAGACAAAATAAAGTGCTTAAACTGAAAGTCAAAAAAATGAGTTAAAGTTGCTAAACCAAATGAGTATCGATAAGTTAAATGCAATGTCTGCTAGACTTGAAAATGCAAATAAACATATGCCGTTCAGGTTGCTGAACGGATGCATGACTTTGGGCTGCCAAGATTGATAAATGCAAAGTTAAGCTGCCAACTTGAAAAAGTAAATAGATAGATGTCGACCAGGCTGCTGGACGGATGCATGACCTTGGGCTGCCAAGGTTGATGAATGTAAAGTTTGGGTTGCCAAACTTGAAAAAGTAAATGAATGATCCTGGGCTGCCAAGAATCATGAATACAAGGTCTGGGCTGCCAGACTTGGAAACATAAATAAAAGATGCCGACCAGGTTATTGGACGGATGCATAACCTTGGGCTGCCAAGGTTAATGAATGCAAAGTTTGGGCTGCCAAATTTGAAAAAGTAAATGAATGATCCTGAGCTTGCCAGGAATCATAAATGCAAGGTCTGAGCTGCCAGATTTGGAAACATAAATAAAAGATGCCGACCAGGCTGTTGGACGGATGCATGACCTTGGGTTGCTAAAATTGATGAATGCAAAGTTTGGCTTGCCAAATTTGAAAAAGTAAATGAATGATCATGGGCTGCCAGGAATCATAAATGCAAGGTTTGGACTGCCAGACTTGGAAACATAAATAAAAGATGCCGACTAGGCTGCTGGACGGATGCATGACTTTGGGCTGTCAAGGTTGATGAATGCAAAGTTTGGGTTGCCAAACTTGAAAAAGTAAATGAATGATCCTGGGTTGCCAGAAATCATAAATGCAAGGTCTGGAATGTCAGATTTGGAAACATAAATAAAAGATGCCGACCAGACTGTTGAACGGATGCATGACCTTGGGCTGCCAAGGTTGATGAATGCAAAGTTTGGCTGCCAAACTTGAAAAAGTAAATGAATGATCCTGGGCTGCCAGGAATCATAAATGCAAGGTATAGGCTGCCAGACTTGGAAACATAAATAAAAGATGTCGACCAGGCTGCTGAACGGATGCATGACCTTGGGCTGCCAAGGTTGATGAATGCAAAGTTTAGGCTACCAAACTTAAAAAAGTAAATAAATGATCCTGGGTTTCCAAAAATCATAAATGTAAGGTTTGGGCTGTCAGACTTGGAAACGTAAATAAAAGATGCCGACCAGGCTGTTGGACGGATGCATAACCTTGGGCTGCCAAGGTTGATGAATGCAAAGTTGGGCTGCCAACTTGGAAAAGTAAATAAATGACCCTAGGCTGCCAGGAATCATAAATGCAATGTCTGGGCTGCCAGACTTGGAAACATAAATAAAAGATGCCGACCAGACTGCTGGACGGATGCATGACCTTGGGCTGCCAAGGTTGATGAATGCAAAATTTGGGCTGCCAAACTTAAAAAAGTAAACGAATGATCCTGAGCTGTCAGGAATCATAAATGCATGGCCTATGAGTCTAGACTGGTGGACAAAATAAATGCAATAAAGATTCTAAAATATAAGAAAACAAGTGTTGAGCATAGAATTCAATTCAACTCAAAGTCAAAAATTTTCTCTTTTCTTTTTTTTTTCTCTTCTTTTTTTGTTTTATTTTTTTTGAAAAAATATGAAAGTAAATAGACTAATGCTAAAGTAAGATGCATAAGCATGCAACTGGAATGACATGATATCTAATGTGCAAATAAAGACGATACCCAATACTGACGATTAAGCCTACTGCGAACTGAAAATAAAGATGAAAAAGTGCAAACATAATATGCAAACTACTAAATACATTAAAACACCATACAATATGCTGGACAAATGCAAGACAATTACTAAATGAATACAAATTAAAAAAAAATAAAACATGCTAATGGTATACGGACAGCGAAATGAATGCATGATATATAAAAATGAAAATGTCGAGATTAAACAAACATTTAAAACCCAACGAACGAGTTGGGGCCCAACGGACGAGTTGAGACTTAAGCAGAAAAGTAAACCCAACGGACGAGTTGTGGCCTAACCGACGAGTTGGGACTTAAGCAGAAAAGTAAACCCAACGGACGAGTTGGGGCCCAACGGACGAGTTGGGACTTAAGCAGAAAAGTAAACCCAACGGACGGGCTGGGGCCCAACGGCCGAGTTGGGACTTAAGCAGAAAAGTAAACCCAACGGACGGGTTGGGGTTCAACGGACGAGCTGGGACTTAAGCAGAAAAGTAAACCCAACGGATGAGTTGGGGTCCAACAGATGAGGTGGGACTTAAGGAGAAAAGTAAACCCAACAGACGGGTTGGGGCTCAACGGACGAGTTGGGACTTAAGCAGAAAAGTAAACCCAGCGGACAGGTTGGGGTCCAACGGACGAGCTGGGACTTAAGACACGATGATATAGCACAAGCTGTTAGAGAAAATGCATAAGTGCATGATCCTAAACTAGTGAACAAAATATACCAGACTAAAATGAACAAAAATGAGATCCAGACTGCTGGAAAAATGTATAAAGAAATTTGAGATATAGGAAACAATTTATTAAACATTGTATCCGAATCATCCTAAGGATCAAAATTTTCAAAAAATTTTGCCCCAGTTTTGGCATTAAACTGATCCGAAATCACTCTTTTGAGATTTGGTATTAAAATCCATTTAAATTCATTCCTTGCAAAAAGCTTATTCCAGTATAAATTAATCTCAAAATCAATCTTAAAATTAAATTTTTGCCAAAAAATTTGCCCCAGTGTCAATTTTGAAATCAATTTTTGAAATGAATTGCGCTCTTGATCAAATCATTATTCTCTTAAAAAAATACTCCAGTTTTTATTCATGATGAAGGCCTCAATGTGATGACGATGTGATTACACCTACAAAAAAAAAAAAAAAAGGAAAGCAACTACAATTGCAAAAGTGATGCCACCATCTAACGGTCCCTTGACTCTACTAGCGCATCCTTTGGAGCCTCCGATCAATATCTTGCTTTACTCACTCCAAGTTTTTCAATTCAGTGAATCCTGATTCACAACTCAAATCCAAATCTCTCAAAATAGTCTTTCAATTTATGCAAGCCTCTGACTTTTGATAAATTTAGAATTGCCTTTGCTTTTATTCAAATTTGAATAAAGTAAATGTCAAAATTTTCAAAATATGAATTGGTCAGAAAAATGCTTCGCATGCAATAATGTAAAAGAAATTATATATAGTAAACAACACACAAAGACTAAATGAAACATTTTTTCAAAAAAAAAAGTCAATTTTGGAATAACGGCTTAAAAGATGCCTTTTGATCTTTGGATGTCATTCCCATTTGAATTCTGACATCGCCACAACTGATCAATGTAGACAAAAAACCACAATCAGTTGCTCTCATCAACTTCCCAATGACTTCCATGTCGGCATACTGGTTTTCTCATTCGTGAGCCTTCAACTTGTCACATTCTCTTAACCATAGGGTTCTTCCGGATTACTGACTTCAAGAGGAAAAATGGAATGAACGACAGTGTCTAAAATTGAGATGATCTTTCTTTTCATTAAAACTGACCAGTGCTTCAAAGAATATTTGGTACCAGTAAGGCAATCTTCCCTTGTTCATTTGGGATAGATATATTAACATCATCTGCCCATGCGCCAGAATGCATCATTTTGACACTTGCCAATTCTTCCACATTTGAATCATTGTTTGTTCTCAACCATTTAAAACATGTGAGCTCAACTAATGATTCAAGCATTGAAATCACACATGTGCGTTCTAAAATGTATTTCTCCAAAACTGAGCAAATAACCATTATGTAATTTATTGTCTTATCTTTAATACTCATAATATCAAGTAAAGGAGAAGGAATTGTATTATAATTAAGCAATTTCAACTTAATTTCTTCGCCTTACTAAAATTCACAAGTAAACGAATCATATGATCAATCAAAGCGCACTCCATGTTTATGATCAATTTCATTTTTCACTTGAGGGAATTTTATTCTAGTGAACTAATCACTCAAAACAGGAAAGTGTCTTTTGACGCGAAAACCGACATTGGTCATGAAAGTTTCCGGTTACTCAACATCTCAATCTTAAGGCAATAGCAGAACTGTATTCGAGAAGTAAAACTGCCCTTTTACGCAAGAATCGACATTGGTTGGATGAAGATCCTTGGTTACTCAACAATTTACTTATTCAAATTTGTAATGCATTACTCATAGTTTAGGTACCGTTTGACATGAAAGTCGATATTTTTGGATGAAGATTCCCGGTTACTAAGTACGAGAACCATTGGAGTAGAAAAACTGCATTATTTCTCTTCTTTTTTCTTTTTTCTTTCCTTCTTCTTTTTCTTTTTCTTTTCTTCTATTTTTTTTTTTATAAAAATCCCTCATGATAGATGTCAGAACACATATTACATGAATTCACTAATTGATCATAATCAGCGTTTAACATGTGAATTTAAGTAAAGAGGAGAAATTTTTATCAAACATGTAAAATTTAGATATAATTCCAACCACTTTACATGATGTACTTTCTATAAGAACAAAACTCCAAGCCACATAATAATCATTTCTTAGTACTCAAAGAAAGCATTTGTCAAATCACATAAAGTAATTTCAACCAGTAGGGCAAATAGACAAACATCAAGTGTGTGACATCCTCTATCTTCACCTCACAACAACTTATACAACACATTCCAACGGTGAATAAGAACTTATGGATATGAAATGATAACTCCCCTTGTGAATTGTTTGAAGTTGCATCCCCTACATGTTTATTCCTTTTATTGTGCTTGAATTCTCCAAACGTTCATCCAAACTTGCTTGGTGAAGTTTGCTAAACAATTTCAAGATCTCTGGAGTAAAAGCGCATCTTGCCCTAGCTCCTTAACCCATTTCTTGGTAACAATATTTGTAGCTTCTTTCTCTTTCAGGTTAAGCTTGGATTCCGTTTTTGTACCATTCAGATTCCTTAACACAAAGTCCAAATTCCCTTTCAAGGTCATTCTAATTCTTCCTTGCAATTTGCATTATTTTGGAATTAGAAAGAAACCGAAGTGGCAATTATCAACTTCGAATAATATGACATCCGAAAACCATGGGCATTTATTTTCACCATCTCCAAAAAATACAAGAAAATGTTTTTCTTTTCATTCAATTTGAGCTTACACTCACTCATCAAAAGAAAAATTTTACAATGACACAAACCTATCATTAGGTTTTGAGAAAAATGTGACTTATTTCGAGGTCTCATCAAAGAATTGTTTGCTCAATAGGACAAAAGATTTGAAGAAAACTTTTTGAAAACTAAATGCAAGACATGAAAGGAAAATCAAATGTCATAAACAAATTTGAGAAAGCAACTTATAGAACACTTCATCTGAAAAAATTTTTGGAGATAAGGCAATCTTAAATTTACAAAGGGAGTGTAATTATTAGCATCCAAATTATTTACAATTGTCCAGCTATGACATACAATTTCACTTATCACTTTGATTATTCTAACCAAACTCATCTATCTAGTTTTTAGGCACTATCAATTCTAAAAAAATCGGTTGTCTATGACCCTTCGAATAATTCAAAAGAATACTCACGTTTTTTTATGTCCTTACGTGTCTCGAACATGTGACGGTTTATTTAGAATTAGACCATAATTTAAAATACTCGAACGTAAGACCAAAGATGTATCAAATGTCTTTCTTAGTTTACCGCCTCCGTTAGAGGACCTGTAAAACAATGAAAAAAAAATCAAATTAGTATAACTAAAAACAAAAACGGATGCATGTCCTAGGGGAGCCCTTATTATGCCAAGGGTAGGCCTAGCATGAAATGCAATCTATTTGGGTGAGACCCCCCTTTTTAATCGTAGATAGGCCAAATCTACTAGCAAGAGATGCCTCCATTCTGCTCGTATTACCTTACCTAGGGTCTCACCCGCCAGGATTTACCAAAAATATAAACGTGTATGTCGTTTAGGGTTAAGTACCCAAGACAAAAGGGCGACTTTTTCTATCATGGGATTCCCAAAATGGCATTCCCTCTAGGGTTTATGCATGATGCCAGTTTATTGAAGTAAGTTAAAATATGTGAAAATGCCAGATTCGAAAAAAATGATACAGAATTTCTTTGAGAAAGATAGACCATGAATTGTACAAAAGAGATTATTGACTCCAAAAATATTTGATTGAAAAATCGAACCTCCAAGAGGTTACGGGACACAACATTGAAAGAAAACAAAAGTCATGACTTTATACAGAAATATACAATTAAAAAATGCCAGTTTATTAAAGTCAAATAAAATATGTGCTAAAATCACTTTTTGTGTAATGTGGGTCAGGAGGGTGGGGGATACGGCAAAAATGACACATTGATTTCTTTGAAAAAAAAGAATAAATGCAAACTGTGCAAAAAAAATTCGACCACTTAAGTGCATTTGTTGACTCTATAAAAATTTGTTTCGGATAAAACTGACAAATATAACAAGAATGAGTAATCATTGAAAAGGATTTAAAAACTAAGGATTTAAAAACTACAATTTTTATTCAAGAATATACAAGACGAAAAATCAAATTTTTAAGATTTTTAAAAAATTTACAATGATTGATCCCTTGGGTATTTATAACAAAATGCAATTTGCAAAAATTTATGAAATTCTATTTCCATCTTTCTCAAAGAAATTAATTATAAAAACGAAATTTAAACGTGCCAAAAGAGGGTTGGCTTCCTACGAGAGCACCATGCCAAGGCTCTTTATTCTATGGTTGTGAATGCAATCAAAGTATGAAAGAAATTGTGTTAGTTTATTCAACAAATAACACATAACACATTGGCACAAATAAATAGTACACATAGATAACAGTAAATGGTATAACAAGGAAATTAAATGAGGTTGGTTCCCTCATCTCGTGCCTTAGTGTACCTGACAGGATAAGGCTGACTCTACTCTAGGTTATTCTACATGGATGCATGAGGTTGGGCTTACTAATGCATCTAGACTCGATTAGGCTGTTGGTTCCCGAGCCTTCAGACCTAAGGGTAAGGGTCATCAATCCCAAAACCCTTGGTCGGTGGCTCGAGTGATCCCCCAGACACTGCTACGTGCACATTGTGCCCCGGCCACATGTCCAAGTGGATCTTAAAAGTCCCCGAATCTCTAGAATTATGGACTTAAGCTGAGAGTTCGAGTGATCTCCCAAACATGATTACGTGCACATCGTGCCCCGCTCATATGCTTAAGTAGATCAATCCTATTCCTAATCGGGACGGGTGGACGGCAACCACCAAAAAGATAAAAAGGGTAAAAAACATCGTATGCACGTATGGAGTGCTCCTTATGAGAGGATAGAATGAAACATTAATGCGTGTGAGCTCTAAGGGTGACTGATCCCTTCCCCAAATGCAAGCGCAATCGAATAAAGCAAACGTAAATAAATCATACATACATTACATAAGCAGCCGAGAGATGGGAAGTGTGTGAGATGCAAAAGAAAAACCTAAAAACCTAGAAAAGAAAAATGCAATCCTAACATCCAAACGCGATGGAATAGAAGGGTTAAATAAGGAAACGATGATTAAGCCTACTGCTCGAACTCACTAGTGATCCCCAGTGGAGTCGCCAAAATCCTGTCGCGTCCCAAAAATCGAAGGGAAAGGGTGTAAGTGGGGTCGTTGACTGTCGCGTCCCGGAAAGGATGGTCCGGTCTAATGACCCTTTCGAAAATAAAGGTTTTTGGAAAACCGTGCGTGTGTGAGAAAAATCAAATTTTAGTAGAAAAAGTGTATTTTGAGAAAAATGGTATTTTAAAAGAAAAACAAGGCCGGGACTAAAAATACGAAAGGTTTGGCCAAATAATTTTTGAAAAAGGGTTTTATTTTAGAAAATGGAATCGCCACTTGGCATTGAGTTAGGGTGTACCAAATCACCCGAAAAACCATTTTAAAAAAATAAAAAAAATAAAATTTTAAAAAAATATTTTAAAACCCTTTTCCGACTCCGGTCTACTAAAAACGGGAGAAAAAAAAGGTCCGGCACTCACATTTGAAGAAAAGGAAGGCAAAGGCTTGCACCTAAGGCACCCTTTCAACCTAGCCGAGGCTAGTTGCGAGGTTTAATCAAAATTTTCTAAATTAACCCTAAGTTCTATCGCGTTTTGGATGTATCTAAATGAATGCAAATCCTACGTCTAAATGTGCGTATCGAGAGGGTCAAAATGTTCCGTCGAGACTTGGTCAGAATTATCACATTAATTGCGAAACCCGAGTTGAGACCTCGAGGGAGTCACGAGTTTATGCAAAATGTGATGCAAAAAGAAAGAAAATAATAATATATAGTAAGTGAAGAAAGAAGGTGGGTATGCAACATGACGGATATGGGGGACTAATAACTCGTGACTGAATGTTTCTACTCACGGAGGGGGAAACGGCCTGTACGCCACCGCTTCCCACGTGTCACGGGGTGGCCAAACGTTATGTCCCGTGACCTACAAAAGTCCCCTAAGTACGTTGCCCAAGAGAGGAAGATGTTGCCGATCGCGCCCGTGCGCTTGCCTAGTCCGCACCCAGAGTCGTGCGGTCGTTGCTTGGCGCGTCCGTGCCGCAGCTCTCGTGCCCTATCGCACTCGTGCATCCCTTCTTATTGCACTTGTGTAGTAGCTGGTACAACCTGTCGCACATCTGTCGCAGCCGCACGCCTAGCACCGTGCTCACCGATGCCTATCGTGACTCACAGGAGGACGGAGTCGCACGCCCGGCACCACCAGCGCCCGGAACGCATGGGACCACCGGTCACAGATCGGTGCGATATCTGACGGGCATGAAGAACCAAGTACCAGAAGCATAGGGATGTAATTTTAGGTGCTAGTTCTTCCTGTACATGTAAATAGCTTAGTTAGTGTATTTTCCCTTTTGCACAGAAAAACAGTGTCTACTCCTGTCACTTAGGGTTATTTTGCCAGGACTACTATAGGGGGTGATAAGGAGTTGATGCGAAGAACGGGTGTAAACGAAAGTTGTAAATCTTGCGATTGTTTAATGAAATCTTGTTTCCTATTAAACCACTGTGCCTCTAAAGCATATATATGCATTTGTTTGCTATATTTGTGAGTGCGACACACAGTCGGTCGGATAGGCGGAAGTGACGGTGCGGGGACGTCACTTGCCACACGGCTCGTTACGCTGAGGGAACGAACGACCCGTGACAGTTGGTATCAGAGCTTTGGGGGAGGAACCAGGCTTGTGATTACTTCGAGATGGCTACACATAGAGACCGGATTGTTGCCTTAGAGAGGGCAGTCAATCGGCTTTCTTCGATTTGTTTGGGTGACGAAGGTGCCGCTACCCTGGACCTGCGAGTGGGTCAGGCAGAGACGGACCTTGCCCATCTGAGTGCGGACCTTGAGAGGCAGCAAGGGACCACTCAAAGACTTTCGGTGGAGACCCAGGCCCTAGAGGGAGGTGTCGTGGGGAACACCAACGCAATTGCCGAATTGCGAGAGATGATGATGGAACTCCGTGCAGAGGTGCGGGTGCTCCAATTGGCGGTTGCCAACAACCAGATGACGGCCGATGCTCCAGAGATGGCTAGGGCATTCAGTAGGCCGAAAGTCCCCGAGCCAAAGACGTTTGGCGGGGCAAGAGATGCGAGGGAACTCGAAAACTTTCTTTTTGACATGGAGCAGTACTTTGAGGCAACCCATGTGGGGGAAGAGGCCGCAAAGGTGACGACTGCATCCATGTATTTGTCGGGGGACGCCAAAGTGTGGTGGCGAACCCAGAAGGTGGAGATCCAAGCTGGACGCCTTCGAGTGGACACATGGGAGGAACTGAAGCTGAGGATGAAGCGACAGTTCTTTCCACATAATGTTGAGGAAGAAGCTCGCCGTGCCTTATGCGGATTGAGGCAGACGGGCACCATTCGAGACTATGTTAAGAGCTTCCAGACCTATCTCCTGAGCATCACGGACATGTCGGAGAAGGATAAGCTCTTCTTTTTCAAAGAAGGCCTGAAGCCGTGGGCGAGGGCAGAGCTACAAAGAGCAAGGGTTGAGAATCTGGACTCAGCCATTGCACAGGCCGAGGGATTGGTTGACTACCAGCTGGAACTGCGACGAGAAACGAGACCAGGGGTCAATCAGTCCAAGGGATCCGGTAACGGATTCCATCGAGCAAATGGGGGAAACGGTGGGGGAGACCGGCCCTCCACACCACAAAATGATGCTCAAACACAGTCCAAGGGCCGAGGCCCAATTACCAGCAACAATAATGGGGACCAACAAAGATACGGATGCTATATTTGCCAGGGTCCCCATAAAATGGCCGAGTGTCCAACGAAGAGACTCGTGAATGCATTGATCGCAAAAGGCAATCTTCTTAGCCAAGAGGAGCCGACTTCAGAGGAAGACGGTGGCGAGGAGTTGTGCGACCAGGAAGAGCATGCTATGGGGGCATTCTCCTACTGGTGCAATGCACTTGAGAGCTCGACGGGGACGACAAAAGCCGAAAGACCCCTCCAGGACAAAATTGACAAGGTGATTGCCAAGTGCCACGCAAAGGTACTTACCAAACAAGAAAATCACACTGCTATCAAAACGGGAAGGCCGACCGTGGAGGATGCGGCTAAGCCAACCCTTGAGGAGGATGAAATTGAGCAGGTTAGGCCAATGAGGGGCAAAAATAATGGCCTAATGTACGTGGATCTAATGGTGAATGGGAAGCCAATACGGGCAATGATTGATACAGGGGCAACCCATAATTACCTGTCCAGCACTGAGGTAGAGCGACTGGGCTTGGTGTTGGAGGAATCCACGGGCAGAGTGAAGGCAATCAACTCTGCCGCACAACCGGTCGTGGGAGTTGCCAATGGCGTATCCATAAAGGCTGGTTCGTTAACTACACGGACTAGTTTTACAGCGGTTAAAATGGATGACTTCAAACTCATCATTGGGTTGGAGTTTCTACGAGATGCAAGGATCGCCATATACCCTCATGGCAACGCTCTAATTGTTCTAGGCAGCAATCCATGTATGATTCGGGCCTCAGTGGGAAGAGCTGATGGAACGAATCTCTCGACGCTACAACTGAAGGAAAGCCTAGAATCGAGGGAAACATGCTTCTTGGCGCACCTGCGCTGGGAAGAGGGATTAAATGCTTCGGGGCCGGAGGCACTTCCGGTTCCACTCAAACCTTGGGAAAGCGTATCTCTCCATTTCATCACGGACGTACCCAGAGTGGGACATCTCACAACGATTTTGGTGGTGGTGGATCGCTTTTCTAAGTATGTGACTTTCATTCCTGCACCCCAGTTCATTACAGCTGAAGAGATTGCTCGACTCTTCTTCGAACACATTGTTAAATACTGGGGCACTCCGCGGGAGATTGTTAGTAATCGCAATCCGCGGTTCACTGACAAATTTTGGACCAAACTCGAAGAAATGCTCGGGTCCAAATTGAATACTAGTCCCACAGCGAATCCTGAATCAGATGGCCAGACGGATCGATTCGATGCAATGTTGGAGGAGTATCTCCGGCACTTTGTAATGGCCAATCCGAAAGAATGGGTGCAATTGTTGGAGGTGGCCCAGAGTTGCTTTAATGCTCAAGGGAGTTCTTTAACTAATAAGAGTCCTTTTGAAATCATTACAGGGCAACAACCTCGAGCTAAAACGGTGGATGCTGTGAAAGAATCAGAAGTCCCAATGGGGTTGAAAGATCATTCGATTTTCCATGGTAGTCTTTTAAAGCCATATCACAAAGACTGGGAAAATCCATTCAAGGGACGAAAGGCGCAGAAAGGATGCGGAGAAAAGGAGAATTCTTGGGAACAACCAACAAACCTCAGAGCCCTTCAAAAGACATTCTATGCTTGCAATGCTCCAACGGCTCCGAGGACGTCGCCAAATCAGGTGGGGGAGAATGTCACGGGGTGGCCAAACGTTATGTCCCGTGACCTACAAAAGTCCCCTAAGTACGTTGCCCAAGAGAGGAAGATGTTGCCGATCGCGCCCGTGCGCTTGCCTAGTCCGCACCCAGAGTCGTGCGGTCGTTGCTTGGCGCGTCCGTGCCGCAGCTCTCGTGCCCTATCGCACTCGTGCATCCCTTCTTATTGCACTTGTGTAGTAGCTGGTACAACCTGTCGCACATCTGTCGCAGCCGCACGCCTAGCACCGTGCTCACCGATGCCTATCGTGACTCACAGGAGGACGGAGTCGCACGCCCGGCACCACCAGCGCCCGGAACGCATGGGACCACCGGTCACAGATCGGTGCGATATCTGACGGGCATGAAGAACCAAGTACCAGAAGCATAGGGATGTAATTTTAGGTGCTAGTTCTTCCTGTACATGTAAATAGCTTAGTTAGTGTATTTTCCCTTTTGCACAGAAAAACAGTGTCTACTCCTGTCACTTAGGGTTATTTTGCCAGGACTACTATAGGGGGTGATAAGGAGTTGATGCGAAGAACGGGTGTAAACGAAAGTTGTAAATCTTGCGATTGTTTAATGAAATCTTGTTTCCTATTAAACCACTGTGCCTCTAAAGCATATATATGCATTTGTTTGCTATATTTGTGAGTGCGACACACAGTCGGTCGGATAGGCGGAAGTGACGGTGCGGGGACGTCACTTGCCACACGGCTCGTTACGCTGAGGGAACGAACGACCCGTGACACCACGTGAGTAGACGACTATTTCTAGTCGAATCACACAAATGTCCTAAAATCTAAGTGAAATGCAACCTAGATGTCATGCATTTTAACTAATGTGTCAAAATAATAATAATAACAATAATAATAGTAATAATAAAATCATGCCGAATGGAAAGAATACTAAGAGTGTGTGAAATGAGATGAGAAATGCACACGAATGTATCTAACACTAAAATGTCCTAAGGGTCCACCATTGGACTAATCCGTTCTAAAAATCCCACTAGCGTTGGACTAGCGAGAAAAGAAAGAAGTCACAACTAGCATTGGACTAGTGTGGTGACGAAATACCATAAATCATGAATTAAACGTTAAAGCATGAATTAAACGCAAATAAAACATATAAAATCATATCAAATCAAGCAGGAGCACATAACACATAAGCATAATATCTAGATGCAAAATCTTAATGAAAGCGGTAAAACAAATAAGCACGTATGCGCGCAAAAGCAAATAAACCCTAACTATTACACCGGGGGCTTAATTTACAATTTTAGGAGGGAAAAATTAAAAATGCCCTATCTATTACACTTTCTAGCTAGATACATGATTTTACTAAAATATGAGAAAAATAATCTAACTATTACATTGACTAATTGATTACAAAATATTATATTTCTCTAAAATAATAATAAAATTCAAAATTAAACCAAATAACTATGTAAATACTCAATGAATATATAAAATAAGAAATAAAAAAATTAAAATAATACATAAAATCACATTAGAGCATATTGGAGCACATAAAGAGGCAATTAAAAGGTAACGAAAATACATTTTTGAAGACCTGGTACCAAATGCTTAAATAAATAAACACACAAGTCAAAGTACCACTATTTAAAGTAATAAAGCATAAATATAAAATATGACAAAGTGAATTTTAGCAAATTGGGGTAGATGCAAGTTTCTAGCAAATCAAGGGGACAAAACATAAATTTTAGCAAGTAAAGGGGGGCAAATCTATAATTAAGAGGAACTTAATTGAAAGAAAACCAAATCTAGGAGGACACTCCATGAAATTAATTACTTGATTGCATAATATAAGAACACCTAGGGTCTAGGAACTGTACTCAAGAATAAAAAGGCTAGAACCAAAATATTTAATTATGAAAAGAAGAGAGACAAAAAAGAAAAAAAAACCTCCAAATTGATGCCTAAATTAAACTACATTAATTAATCTAATTAATTAAATCAAATATATTATGACAAAAGAGAACAGGGGATAAATTTATAACAATTCAGGATTTAATTGGAATGAATTCAACATTTAGGGGAATTTACAAATGTTATGGGCTTGGATTAAAAATAATAATAATAATAATAATAATAATAATAATAATAATAATAATAATAATAATAAAAATTTACAGGCTTATTATAAACACTTTAAAACTAAAAACGTCAAAATATAAAGATCCATTTCATCTTGCATCAAATCAAATAGAACATATAAAATTCTGAATAATTTACTCATACCCCAATTCGGTTCCTCAAACAGATTCCTAAAACTATTTCATATTTAAGAAAAATAAACAAAAAATTAAAAAAAAAACCCAAAAAAAATACCCCACATGGCCAATTACCAAAACCGGATTTCCTTATTTTTCTTCTCCCCCTTTTTATTTTTATTTCCCTTTTTCTTTTTCTTTTCCCCCAGCTTTGTTCTTTCCTTTCTTTCTACCTTCCCGATTCTGTTTTCTATTTTTCTTTTTCCCTCTTTCACTCATCTGGTCTCTACCTCTCCATTTCTTCTCCTCCCATCGCTCTCTGTTTCTCCCATCTCGTTCTCTCTCTCTCTCTCTCTCTCGCACCCTCTCTGATTTCTCTTTGATTCTTTCTCCTTTCCAGCTCCCTTCCCCTCTTTCTTATTTTCTCTAATTGCTGGCCCCTTTCCTCTCTCCTCTATCGCCGAAAGATAACAGGGACAATTTCTCAAGTCAGTTTCTTTGTCGAAGTGGAAGCAGTGGGGATGTGAAGGTGGTGTTTTTGCGTGCAATTTGGCGATGATAGACAGTTGGGTTGTTGATGTTGGTGCTGTTTTGGATGATGGATGGCGATGGTTTGTTTGGTGTGAGACAAAAGAAGGAGTGACGAAGCTGTGGAAGGATGGGCAGTGGAACAGGGCGGCTGTGATGGTGGGGTTGCGTTGGTAAGACTGATGTCTTATTTCGGTGAGATTGGGATTGGTTCATGGTAATATTTTTGGTGATGAGGGGTTTAGAGAGGCAAGGCAGACGAGGTTTATAGGATGTTAATTGTGTATGCGTTTGTGTGTAATTGTGGGTTTTCTGATGTCCATTGTGTGCGCAATTGATTTTGGATGCATATGTGCGATTGAATTGCCTGTAAATTTGTGTGTGAGTGTCTGCGTGTGTGTGTGTGCAACTGATGGTGCGTTTGGATGGTGGTAGCAGCAGGGGAGGTGATGATTGGAATTAGGTAATTTCTAATTGGGTTCGTTCTGTGGAGCAGGGATGGATTCTGTGATGAGTGCTTTGTAGAGCTCTGGTGATAAAGACGTGTGGGCATTGAAATTGCGGTGGTTGTTGTGGGTTGTATTTGTGGAACTCCTCGCTGGTAGTTTGAATTGGATTTTTGGGTTGTGATTTGAGGGTTTTTTTTCGGTGGTAATTAGAGGCAATGGCTTTGGGTCTTATGGTTGAAGATTGTGGTCAGGAGGAGGAATGACGGAGGTTTTGGTGGATCTTTGAAGAGGGAAACGACTGATTGGGAAGGACTGATAGTAGAGGCTGTCTGGGTTGTTTGTCAAATTATTTTTGCAGGCTTGATATTACTGCTGGTAAGGGACTCGGCTAGGTTGAGCTTTGTTGTTTGTGATGGGCGGAAGACTTGGGGATTCTGGTGGTTCTTCTGGTTGGAGATGGGTAGTTTGTAAGCAAGAGGTGGTGGAGGGGTTGTGATAGTGGTTCAGGCGGTGACTTGGGGACTAATAGTTTTGTGGGTGACGGAGGTGGGTAGTGGAAAAAGGGATGAACCAGTGAATGTGGAGAAGATGAAGAACAAACCCAGAAATAAAAAATAGAAGAACAATCTAATAAACTCAAACAAAAATTCAATACAACTAAACACAAGATCAGATTTTCACAAAGAAATGGAAGAAAAGTGAATCAACAAAAGAATAATTAAGAACTTACCTTTGAACCTGGAAGATAACTGGTGATTAATGGCAACTTTGAAGCTTGCTAGATGAACAGTAATCGGTACAGATGAATAGTAACCGAAAAAAAAGAGTGTGTTTTTATGGTGTCCAATGTGTGTGTTTTAATCTAAAAATCACAAAGGCAAAAGTATTTTAAGGTTTTTAATTTTTCCTTCCTTTTTTTTTATCCCCAAGTGGGGTATTTATACTGCACAAGTCTTAACCTCCAAGAAATGATTAAAAGACTAAAATGCTCTTGACTACAAAAATTACAACTTTATCCTTAAAAAAGTCTATTCTCTCTCACAATAATAAAAAAAATCAAGAAAAAAATAAATAATAAATTCATTAACACTTATTCACTCCGAAAAAAATTAAAAACTTAGAAACATGCTTAAAACCTAAAATTGAATTTGGGACCCAAAATTGATAAAAAATGAGTTTGGAATGTGAAATGACAATTTTGCCCTTGGATGATGAAAATTCACAAAAAAATAGCTATTGACCTCAAAAAATTATCAAAAATTACAATAAGCTTAAAACACTAAAAAATGCATTTTGACTCAAAATTTGTAAAAAATGAATTTAATTTGTAAAATGACGATTTTGCCCTTGGACAATGAAAATTCACAGAAAAATAGTTATTGTTCTCAAAAAATTATCAAAAATTACAAATAAGCTTAAAACACTAGAAAATGCATTTTTGACTCAAAATTTTGTGAAAAATGTATTTAATTTATAAAATGATGATTTTGCCCTTGGGCAATGAAAATTCACAGAAAAATAATTATTGTTCTCAAAAAATTATCAAAAATTACAAATAAGCTTAAAACACTAGAAAATGCATTTTTGACTCAAAATTTTGTGAAAAATGAATTTAATTTGTAACATGATGATTTTGCCCTTAGGCAATGAAAATTCACAAAAAAATAGTAATCATCTCTGAAAAATCAAGAAAATTAAAAACATGCTCAAAGAATTAGAAAAAATGAATTTGAAACTAAAAATGAGCTAACGTGGTATTCGCGGGGTGAAATTATCATTTTGCCCTCATGATGGTAAAAATATAAAAAATACTAATTGAATCCAGAAAAATTATAAAAAATTAACAAATTCACATAACAGTAAAAATACGAATTTAAAGCCCCCAAAAAAGCTGATAGAAAAATATTTACAAATACTATTTTACCTCCCAAATTATTGAAAAATTAAAATTTGGCACAAAAGTGCAAACATGCCCCTTCTATGTTTGAAAATAAATGGTGTGTCAAAATTTGGTGTCTACAACGAGGTTTCGCCTTCAATTTGGCCAATGGGTGCTTTGGAACCTATTTGACTCCCTTCAGGCGTGCCATCCTTTTGGCTTACAAGTTGAGCAATGGCAGTATCTTGATCTTTGATGTGCTTCATCATCACTTCCATTATTTTAGTCAAGTTCGAGACTTGCTCCTCCAGATTTGAAGTCTGCGTCATCATGGCAGGCATCACAGAAGAGGCAGTGGAGATAGAATCTTCAAAAGAAAGAGATTTTGACTAAAGAGTCCCTTTAGAAGATGCAGATTCGCAACTTGACAGGTAGTCATGTTGTGTCAGGACTTTGGTGTCGTGGCCAACTTCGAATATTTGAATAGCCTTCTCCATTGGAGTATCAGCGCCTTTGAATCCCACCCTAAGAGGAGAAAGTTTGATTGGTGTCGAAAGACGAGTAGGAGTTGATGCAGACTGAGCCTCTACGTTGCTTTTGGTGAGGGCTTTCGTCATACTCCTTGTTTTCAGACCACCAGTTCGTAGATCTGCACCAGGGCATGCGGTATCAACAGTAGGTTTAGACAAATTAGCAACCTTTGAATGAGTAGCCATAGATTTGCCGTTCTTTGGAGCCATCAATGGATTTTTGCGGATGATTATACGAAGAAAAAGATGGAAGGCAGAGATGGTCCCATCGGGCGTGCCAGAAATTTGTACACAATAAAATTTCAAGTCTGCAAAATTAACAAATAAGAAAAATGTGACAAATATATAAAATTTTAATATGAAAATCAAAGGTTACGATCTCTGTAGATCCTTCGATTCTTTTCTTCAGATTTGAATTCGAGGGCTTGAGACTTGTTCTCGAATCGTCGTTGACTTCTTCAAATCTAGATATGGAGACTTGAAGAGAGGTTTGACTTCGTCAGACTTGACTTCTTCAAACTTTGGACGTCGAATACTTGAAGAATTTGAAACTTGAAGACTTGATTGAAAACTCATAGCTTCTACAGCGTACGTTCGTTTTTTTTGTTTTTTTTTTCCTCTTAGGGGTGACCCCCTATTTATAGTGTAGAATGGGAGAAAGATAAAGATTTGTGATAAGCTCAATCTTCATCTTGAAAATTTGAAACGTACGTCATCATTTAAGGAGAAAGATAACATATCTCATCTGTTTAATATTTAAAGAGATTTTATAAATATCCCTCACATTATCTCTTTATTTTATCATTCATTAATAAAGAGATAAATAAGAAATAAATCCCTTAAATATGACATGGCGTACTTATTTGGCCAATTTTGGAAGACACGTGGCATCATTTAGTTGGCCACACCACCTTACTTTGACACGTGAAATTATATAATTGGCTGTTAAAATAACCATTCATCCACGTATGAATAACACATCGCAATATTTAATTTAACAATAAATATGCCAATAGAGATAATTTTATAGACAAATGGTAATTTATTTAAATTAAAATTCCATTGTCTACAATCATTACTTATGATATCCATTCCCCTCCTTGATTCCCCTACACCAAACACCCACTTAGTTATATTGGAAAGATGCTTCCTGTCATTAATATTACAATTGTCTCAAATTTTTTTAGTGTAGTAATATTGACAATCTATCCCTTGAATAGTCTAAGCTTATTCCTATCATGTATAGTACAATGAATTTGTCAATTTATTTTTCCTGTGTTTGAAATTCACATTAATTATTCCCTGGACGTTCTATTAGCCTATTACCTTATTTAAGCAGAGTTAAGGACTAAACTTATTGTATTTGATAGTTAATCTGGGTGCAAATAGGATACCAACACGTCAAAATAAGGGTCAACTACACTTAGCCTTGTGTAATATAGACATTGTCTCACTTTGCCCTTCAAAATTTTTATCATCATCATTGCCTCCTTTGATTAACGGTAAAAAAGAATGATTAAATTGACCATTAGTCAAACACACCAAATGACTAAAATGACCTTGATATTTAATTGATTGACTATTTGACTATTTTAGAAATAAAAAAAAGTATTCCTATTTTATTATTATCTCTCCGTTGGAGATAAAAAAAAAAAAGATATTGTGACTTAAAATATTAAGAAAAAAAGAAAACAAATTATAAATAAGTAGGAGTTTGAAAAATCATTTATTGATGAATTTCTGCTTCATTGTAAAATAGCAGCATTTATAAACCTAACCCAGCAGTGAAATAATTCTACATTTTTTGAATTAACTGGCTCACTCATGTTGGGTCAATGGTTTTTATTCTTTTAAAAGAATCAAATTTAAATTAAATTACATAGCTTGAGTGATGGTACAAAATTGAAAGTAAACTAATTAATAAAATAAAGTATAAAATGAATAAAAACTGAATCAATAGGTACCAAACCGCACTGATAAATAGCTCCCGCTTCAATAAGCTGCCAATCGGGTTTGAGCTGAAATACACAATAAATAGGGTTGTATGTACATAAAATTTTTACCTCCACCATTTTATACTAGATTAGCAGCAATGTGATAATGAATGACTTAGAATCAAACTTTGTATCTAAGGTTTAGAGATTTTCCTTTTATTTGACTTTTTCCTTTTTTTTTTATTTTGTATGACTAGCTAATTTTTTTCCCCTTCGATCACATGTCACGTGGTTTTTATTCTTTTCGTAGATGGGTGATAATAAAATATGAACGAAAATTGAAAAAAAAAAAAAGAACATGAATGTTTCTTTTGGCACTAAAATGAAAAATATCTATATCAACTATACATTGGATGTTATTTTAGTCATTTTGATACTTTGACTAATCATAAAATTGATTTTTCTTTTTGACGGTTAGTTAAAAGGAACCAAATGAAGATACAATTTGTACAAGGACATAATGAGACAAGTTCTATTTAGCCGGGGAGCAAAGTGTTCTCAAAATTATAACAAAAGTGATTAATTTTTTACACTAACACTTTCTTTGGCAATTCAAAGCTTCAAAAAGTACAGGCGGTTAGATATATTAATTGCCAAAGTTATTAGCTCGGAAGGGCATCCACTTCGCATACCATGATTCAAAACAGGTGGTCCCCACGTGGGGTCCACCGCACGTTGCAATCCGCATAAAAATTATCGCCTCAAAGCGTTAAAATGAAAGAATTTCACAATTGATTGTCTAATGTCTACAGCCCAAATCACTAGAATATAAAATATTTTGATGATTATCACGTCAGAAGAAAAACATACAGCAGTAGTAGAAATGCAACCTATACCTGGTTTCCAGCATAACATAACACATAACAGCATTTTGAAAGGAAGAAATAGAACCTAGACATGGTTTCCAGTGGACTTGCACCATTGTAGGATCAACAGATCATCTCCCATCCGCCATTGACGCTATTATCTGATTTTCCACTCGTGTAATACGTGGATGTCAACATAATATTACCAACATTGGAGGCATCTGATTGTCGTTCATGTATCAGGGGCTCTAACTCCTCTTGATAAGCTTGTGCACTTTGAATCCAAGCATCCTTTGATGTCAATCGCAACCCCACCAGCTCCATTGCTACTTCTTTCATGCAAGGTCTGTCCTCACCTTTCACATTCAAGCATCGTTTTGCTAGCACAGCCACATTGCTTCATTTGCTCAATATTCTTTTCAGACACCATACAATCATCAAGAATGTCAAACAACTGATTTTCCTTAAACAAAGAAATAAACATATTAGCTAGATTTCTCTCATTCTCTGATCTGTCAAAGCATACTGGGCTTCTTCCCAGTCAGTAGCTCCACAAGAACAACTCCAAAGCTGTAAACATCACTTTTCTCCGTCAATTGGAATGTCTGGAAGAATTCAGGGTCCAGGTATCCACGAGTTCCTTGCACCATTGTAGACAGCTGAGTTTCGTCAAGAGGACCAATCTTGATGCACCAAAATCGGAGACTTTTGCGGTGTAGTTTTCATCCAAAAGTATGTTCAGTAGTTTTTATGTCCCTGTGGATAATTGGAGGTGAGACTGCAGAGTGCAAATATGAAAGAGCTTCGGCAGTTTCTGCTGCTATCTTCAAGCGAATATCCCAACACATATCACGTGCCTTGTTCTTATCATGCAGATGGTTAAATAGAGTACCATTATTGATAAATTCAAAAACCAGTAAAGGAACCTGTGTCTCTAGACAACAACCCAAGAGCCTAACAACATTGTTATGGTGAACTTGGGAGAGAATCACCACCTCGTTTATGAATTGCTCAATTTGGTTACGGTCTATTGTTTTGGCCTTCTTGATGGCTACTACTTTGTTGTTTTCCGTCAAACATCCTTTGTAGACAATCCCAAAACCTCCTTGACCAATTATTTGTCTTTCATGGAAATTGTTTGTGGCCTTCTTTAGCTCGTCATCCCCAAAAATTTTTGTGGTCTTGGAGGATCCTTCTTGTCCTTTGAGTTTCTGTTGTAGAAGTAGACCTCCATTGTCTTCAAAGAACTTCTCTCTCATTAACATCAGCTTTCTTCTCCTGATCCCGAAGTAAATCCAAGAAAAGCTTACTAAAAGAATCGCAAAGCCGATGGCAATACCTGTGGGTGTGATTTAAAAAAAAAAAAAAAAGCAAAAAGAAGTAGAAAGTTACAAGAACATTTTGTAATTAAACAGCAGATTAAGTAGTCATGATCTTCTACATACATAAAAAGGAGCCTTCCGAAAATGGAAAAATCAAGTAAGACCAGACCAGGATTATATATGTTTTCAACAATTTTGTGATAGATCAAAAAACTATAAATTATTTTTAAAGTTGATCACACAAAGTACTCTTGACAATAGATTATCTAGAACAAATGCGTATTAAATTAGTTTCCACTAGATTCATGTCTCAAAGAAAATTAGATTACTTGATGCACACTAATATGCGTGAATGTATAGTAAAATTGTAAACAACTAGCAACATAATAAATATTGGGTGATTCAAATTATGAGTTATGATTTTGAATTCCTACATGTCATGACGTGTCAGGAAAGCGACATAATGCAACTTATTTCAACTAATCTACTTCGTCAAAATGCTTTGTGAGGGACAAATATGTCAACATACTACGTTGAACTGATGTGGCATAAACAAGGAATTTTGGTGTCCCACAAACATTAGTATCCATGATATGAATTTTTTGTGAAAGAAAATTTAGATCAATGTAAAAATGCATTAATGTACGAAATTTTTTAAATGTACAAATTTAGACTAAACCGGACACCAATGTTTGTACCAAGATGGCTCGACACAAATCAATCACAAGATGAACTCCAAAGAATATCTGGAAATATAATTTTGTTGAACAAACTGATCTCAATTGATCTATCAAAGACAACAAATTTGTGGAATCGGTGTGCTTTGAATCCAACCAAATTCGTTGAAATCAACCTACCAAGAATAGCTAGACTCCTATTCCACCTGTGAATAGCACCATGAATAGCAGCATAAAATATAAAAATGATGTATTTAGATAAAAACCTTTGAATTGAAACCTAAGCAAATTGTTTAGTTAGTCACATATTTCCTTGATAAGGTCAAAACTATTTCTTGCCAAAGGACCATGAAGAAATCTCATGATTGAGAAACTCACAACGTGAAGAGCACGTGTCTATTAAGTAAATTATAAAGATGAAAACGGCAATAAAGTTCCCCAGAAAACCATTCAGGCAGACCTAAATGCTCGATCTCCTCCTGCGCCTGAAAGAAAACCTAACCCCCAATCTAAAAACCCAACATTTCATTACGTTGGTCAATATTCTTCAAGTTTTGGACTTCTAAAAAAATCGTAGCGCTAAATGTCCTTGAGGAACCAAGAATTAAAAGATGAACCACCTCACAAGTATGTTAAGTCACTGCCCTTTCGTTTAATATATTGTAAAATAGAGCTTAATTATAGGGATAATTTGTTGTTAAAAAAGCGATTTGGGCAATGAGAAAAGTGATAGTTTGTTAGTTTAGAGGTATATTGCACATTAGAGTAGTCTTTCAAAATACCTTATATAATTCTCAATTATGACACGGTCCTTCGTGTCATTTCTTGAGGGCATTAATATTACACTTAATAATTTAACTTGAAAAAAATACTTCTCTCTCTATGAGAGCCTTCTCTCTCGGCAATGAGAGTATTTCCCTCACTTGGTTGAGGCTTGGATAATTTCAAATTTTAAAGCCATCTAGATCATTTTCGGTTCACCTTTTGAGATCTTCCTTGCAGAATCCTTAACTGGAGAGCATCCTTTTTCTGTTTAGTTTTCAGTAGTCCTGATTAAAAGGTCCCGGTGGCCAGAGGTTCCTTATCCAGGTGTTGGTATTTTTAAATATGGTTAAGTCGTTAGGATCTATTCCCTCTATAGAATGTATGTGTTGAAGCTATGTATATTTTCTTCTTAGTTTCCTTTTTCCTCATTTTTCATCTGCTGGGCTCTCTGAATTTCTTTTTCAGGTTGTGGAGTTGCAAATTCATAAGGTAATTGTCTTGCGAATCATTGAAAAATCCTTGCAATCATGGGTGATGATTTGGTAGACATTATGAGGAAATTTGATCTTTCAAACAAGGAAAGGGAGGCAATTGATCTCAGTGTGGAGGATGCAGATGCAGGAAGGGAGGAGTGTTCGAGGTGCTTGTTTGGAAAGATCATTGGGGAAAAGGTGATTAATGCGACTGGGGTTAGAAATTTTGTAAACCAAAGATGGAGCTACCCAAGAGGGTTGCAGGTAACTGAGATTGGAGTAAATCTGTACCAGTTTGCACTTGAGGATAAACAGGACATAAGTAGGATAGTTAATGGCAGACCATATGTCATCGACAATCAACTACTTAACATTAAGGAGTGGATGGAGAATATCGACAAGAATACCAAGGATTTCTTCATGGCCCAATGTGGATAAAACTTTGGAATCTACCAGTGCATTGGATAACAAAGGAGATAGGGAAGAAGATAGGTTTGGCATTGGGGAAAGTGGAGGAGGTAATTATCTCAGGAGGGAGAAACAAGAATGGAAGGCATTTGAAACTAAAGGTGGAAATAGATATTAGTCAACCATTGTTGAGAGGAACCATGGTTAGAATGGAAGGTAAAAGCAGATGGATAGAGTTTAGATATGAGCGATGCCCCGATTTTTGCTATGATTGTGGAGTGATCGGACATAGTGATCGTAGTTGTCTCAACAAGAACAAGCAACGGAACTGCAGCGTAAAAGCCCAATATGGACCTTGGCTCAAAGCCTCAGGGAACTTCTCTCCTCCGAAGAAAAGTTTGTGGGGAAATAAGGATGCTTCGCTTGAAAGACAAAGTGGGAGAGATGAGTGAAGGAAGACGTAGGAAGGAATTGTTTGGGGGTCAATATGAACCTGACAATGTTATCAGCAATCTGACGAGGGATGAGATGTGTTATAGTGACAAGTTAGAGAGGGAAATTTCAATTAGATCAAAAAGTCTAACTGGAGGAGAAAAGGGTGGGATTGAGGAGATAAATAGAAAAATGGAAATGGAGGAGCATTCGGTGAGCCATTTAACCAAAAAACAAACCGAGATGGGCCAGTCAGAGGGAGGTACTAGCTTGTGTGTTCAGTTAGACAATGTGGGGGTACAGGAGGTAGTGGACGCATGGGCTATGGACCTAGACAAAAGCCCAGAAGACTCTCTAAACAAGCCCAAAGATCGAATTTCAAAAGCTGAAAATCATAATCCAGTCCACAGCAAGAAAACAGGAGTCTGGAAGAGGAAAGGAAGAATTCCAAATGATAATAAGCAACAAGAAGAAAATGGAACAATCAGAAGATCACTGCTTGGAGCAATAGACATGAACATCGAAAATACAGGAGGGATAATAAAGAGAAAGTTTCAGCTCAGAGATGAAGAAGAAGATGCAATGGGTGTAGATGAACAACGGAGCAAAAAAGGGAAAGCATCTATGGCTGAGGAAAGTGGGAAAAATCATGTGGGGATGGAGGCCAACCCAACTTGATCTCCGGAGTCAGAATGAGGGTCTTGGTGTGGAATTGCCAAGGTGCAAGGAGCCCCTTGGTAATTCCCTGCCCGAAGGAGGTTAGAAATCTCCTCTCCCCCAATTTAGTTTTTCTTTGTGAAACTAAAAATTAAAAAAATGTTATGGAAAAAATAAAAAAAAATTAGGTTTTGAAAATTTGTTTGTGGTTGACCCGAGAGGTATGGCTGGAGGGCTTACAGTGTTTTGGAATAATGATCTAAAAGTAGAGAGGATTTTGTTTACACCATTTACTATTGAACTTAAAGTACAAAATGATAGTGAGAAGAGAGTGTGGTGGTGTGTCTGTGTGTATGCAAGCCCTAATTATAAAGAGAGGAAAAAATAGTGGGAGATTTTGAAGAATAGAAAACATATATTGGGCAGGAATGTCGTGCTTTTAGGAGATTTCAACGATATCATATCTAATGAGGAAAAGTGGGGAGGAAAAAGTAGATGCGAATGGTCTTTCAAGAGCTTCAAAGATTTCATCAAATCTAGTCAATTGATTGACATCCGCTATGAAGGAATACCATGGACATGGTGTAGTACCTGGGAGAAGAAGGGGATAATAAAAGAAAGGTTGGATAGAACCTTAGCTAGTATCGATTGGTATGCAAGCTATGAGAACTCAAAAGTGCTACACGTTCAAAATCATGCCGCGGACCATTGTATTCTTGTGCTTGATACCAATCCCGAGGTGAAGAGGAGAAGAAAAAGGTTCTTTTTTGATTCAAGGTAGGTGGAATTGCCAGAGACAGAAGAAGTGATTAGAATAGCTTGGGGGAAACAAGTTGAGGGATCTAGAGGCTTCAAAGTGACAAAGAAAATGAAGGAATGTAGATGGGCTCTGACGAAGTGGAATAGAGAGGTCAAAGTTAACAGCAAAAAAGAAATTGAAAGATTGAAAAAGGAATTGGATTTGGTCAATTCATCACAGACAGGGAATAAACAATTAAAAATTGCAAATCTAAAAAATCAGTTAGCAAAGGAATACAAGAGAGAAGAATTATTTTGGACACAAAAGGCTAGATTTAGGTGGTTAAAAGAAGGAGACCAAAACACCGCGTACTTCTATGCATGTGTGACAGTGAGGAGAAAGAGGAACAG
The DNA here is from genome assembly GCA_024721245.1 of Mitragyna speciosa. Taxonomy (NCBI): domain Eukaryota; kingdom Viridiplantae; phylum Streptophyta; class Magnoliopsida; order Gentianales; family Rubiaceae; genus Mitragyna; species Mitragyna speciosa. The sequence goes on from JAMWEH010000918.1 coordinate 70,216, forward strand.
AATTTCTGGAATGCAAAAAACAGATGGAGTCTGGTGCAATGATGAAGCAGAAATAGGAAATGAAATAGCAGAGTATTACAGTAACTTGTTCACCACCTCTCAGCCTAATGATTTTGAGGAGGTCCTTCAAGGAATTCCTAAGACAATTACTGAAAGAATGAATTTGCAACCCACAGGGCTAGTGCAAGAAAAGGAAGTTAAAATGGCCTTGTTTTCCATGCACCCAAATAAAGCCCCGGGACCTGACGGTATGTCTCCTATTTTCTTTCAAAAATACTGGCATATCTTTCGTGTAGAGATTGTTGATGCTATTCAAAGGTTTTTTCAATCTGGTCATATGCCTAAAGCTTTTAACGAAACGCTAGTGACTTTGATCCCAAAAATTGATACCCCTTTAGATCTCTCGCACTATAAGCCAATCAGTTTGTGCAGTGTGGTCTACAAAATTATCTCTAAAATTCTTGTGAATAGGGTCAAACCTTTTTTAAGGGTCTTGTATTAGCCATTCCCAGGCTGCTTTTGTTCCCGGTCTTCAAATTGTTGACAATCTTATTGTGGCTAACGAATATATCCATTGGCTCAATCATAAGAGAACTGGAAAAGATGCATATATGGCTTTAAAAATTGATATGTCTAAAGCGTATGACCGGGTGGAATGGAAGTTTCTCTTTGCAGTCATGAAAAAAATGGGTTTCTGTCCAAATGTGGTTAAAATGGATTATTGGTTGCTTAAAATCAATGTACTTTCTCTTTTAATGTTAATGGAAACAAATGTAGGTATGTTAGTCCATTCAAGGGGTATAAGACAAGGGGAACCCCCTATTCCCCTATCTGTTTTTATTTTGTGCTGAATGTTTGGCTAGTCTACTTGGATAAGCTTGTAATAAGAAGACTATTTCTAGAATTAAAATTTCTAGATCTAGTCCCACTATTACACACTTGTTTTTTGCTGACGACTCTTTGTTGTTTTGTAAAGCATCAGAAAAGGAAGCAGGGGAGATCATGAGGATTATCAATGTGTATGGCCGAGCATCGGGGCAACTGGTCAATATTGAAAAATCTTCACTTTTTCTAAGCAAAAATGTGAATCCAGCAAGTATTGCAGCAATCATCAAACCATTGGGAAGCATCAAGGTGGTCAACCAAAGCAAATATCTAGGCTTACCTCTGGTGATTGGAAGATTCAGGTGCAGCACTCTAAACTTCATCAAAGACAGGTTAATTAAAAGGCTGTCGAGTTAGGAAAGCAAGATGTTGAGTCTGGCAGGGAAAGAGGTGCTTTTAAAGTCAGTGGCATTAGCACTTCCCTCATATGCGATGTCTATTTTCAAACTTCCAGCAGTTTTGTGTAAGGAGTTAAGTGGATTGATGGCAAAGTTTTGGTGGGGAAAGGAGGAAAGGGAGAAGGGAATACATTGGAAAAGCTGGAGGGATATTTCAGAGGTGAAAGGGAGAGGAGGGTTGGGTTTTAGGAACATACAGTGCTTCAACACTGCCCTACTAGCTAAGCAAGTTTGGAGAATGTTAACTAAACCAAACTTGCTAGTTAGTCGGGTAGTAAAAGGAAGATACCATCCCAAATCTAATATCTTGGAAGCAAATAAGAGAAGAGGTGCATCTTGGATATGGCAAAGCTTGCATAGTTCTTTAGGGATGTTGGAATGTGGACTACGAAAACAAGTAGGTGATGGCAGAACTATTGAGATTTGGAACGACAGATGGGTAAGCAGTAATAGTTCAGGTAAAATCTCATCATCAAAGCCCCAAGAGTGTAGAGTCAAGATGGTAGCTGATTTCATTAGCGGACGAAAGTGGAATCAAAGTCTCTTATCATCAATGTTCAGTATACATGAGGTAAAGGCAATTTTGGCAATACCCATAAGCATCTTTGAGAGAAAGGACAAGTTTGTATGGATAGGGACAGCACATGGACAATACACAACCAAAACAGGTTATGTCAAGGCTATGGAATGGGTGCAAGAACAAAGCAATAAACAAGAGACCATGTGTGACACTAGCAGGAACAAAAGGAACTCCAAAATCTGGAATCAAGTGTGGGGTTTGAACATAAAGCACAAAGTGAAGCATTTCTTATGGAGATGCTTGCATGATATACTCCCATCCCAGGAAAGGTTCTTTAGGAGAACAAAAATTGGAGAACCATGGTGCAAAAGATGTGGGGAGCAAGCTGAAACACTTGAACATATGTTGTTCCAGTGCAAGGAAAACACAATGATTTGGAAAACATTTCCACTTAAATGGGATGGACTTATACAGTATATGGACAACTTTTGGGACTGGTGGGATAATCTGATGAAGGCCAGACAAAGAGAGAATGGAAAAGAGCACATTGAGATGACTGCAGTACTACTATGACATATTTGGAAAGAAAGAAACAAATGTGTATTTAATAATAAATCACAGGAAGAAGTCTTAGTCTCTAAATATGCTATGCAGGATTGGTGGGAGTACAAGGAGGCTCAACAAAATCAAGGGTATGGAGTGCAAAGCAAAACAAACATGGACCCCAACAGAGGATGCTCACTGTTCGAGCTGCAAAGACAGCATACGGTGACAATTTATGTTGATGCAGCAGTTGATGCAATGAAGGAAAAGTTTGGCCTGGGATTAGTAGCAAAGGACAACAATGGATCAGTCATTAGCACATGGGCCATTCCAACTAAAGCAAGAGGAAGTCCTGCGATGCTTGAAGCTCTGGCAATTAGACATGCACTACTGAAAGCAATTGAAGAACATTGGACATCAATTTTAATTGTGTCTGATTGTAAACTTTTGATCAATAGATTGAACATCGAGGATGATGGTGGGATAGAATTAGATGTTTTTGTAAATGATATCAGAACTCTTAGCAATTCTTTTTGGCTTTGTTCCTTCTCATTTACTAAAAGAGAAGGTAACACTTGTAGTCATGGTTTGGCAAAGCTTGCCACTAACCTTTGTGATGAATTGAGGTGGAAGAGTAGCTTCCCTGTGTGGCTTCATAAAGCTGCATATGATGATCTTCTGGTAGTTACCAGAGCTGCTGTATAGCATTTTGTTATGAAGTTGGAATGAATTATAAATGAAAGTGACTTTCGACAAAAAAAAAAATAATATTACACTTAATTTCAAACTGGTTAGGTCCTCGCCCTACAATTTTTAGATATACCTGTTTCTGTTGCATTTCATCTGATTCCCTTTCTTAAATTACAGCAAGTGACAGTATAGAAGTCACCATAAGATGAAATGTTTAGGAAAAATGTAAAACTGAATTTATGCTACATTACAAGGGAAAAGAAGTTAAGGTATTTGGCCATGTAGAGATGACCGGAATTATTCTCTTTGAAACAGATAGGATGCGTGAATCAACAAGGGTTTATGGTATAAAAGTTACTCTGTGATGGTAGAAAAGTATGGGTTTCATTTCCTTACACATGTTTGGGAATTACATGATCATTGTCCAGACTTCTATAAATATGGGAAGGAAATTCTGTTTATTGAGGCATTTTTAGTGAAAATTTAAGGTTAAAATTTGGATCTGATTATGAGGATGACGATGACGATGACGATGATGATGATGATGATGATGATGATGTAGAGGAAGATGGAGGGGATGAAAATGATGATGACTACATAGGTACCTATAATGATGGATCAGGGAAATTTTCTGGAAAAATTTAGATTCTGATATGGAGGATGATGACGACTATGAAGCTTATGTAGATCAAAGTTCAGAGTGATTGGGTGTTGCAAATCATAGAAAGAGCAGCTAAAAGGGATGTCTAGAAGAAGAATATTGTTTAACTTAAGAAAAATGCAGGGAATGATTCTAAATTTAATTAGGATACTTCTTATTTGGATTTAGCACCGGATTCTGGGTCTATCTTGAAAGTTAAATTTGTCAAATGAGGAACAATCTAGGAAAGTTGTTAGGTTTAATTCCAAGGACATGCATAATCCACGTATTGAAATCGGAAGGATTTTAACAATTTCAAAGAGTTTAAGGCTACAATAAAAATATGGAATATGACGAGGGGAAGACTTTTCCAGTTTGTTAAGAGTGACAAATTGAGAGGCAGAACAGTGTCGTAGAGAAGGTCGTGATTGCCACATATATGCTAGAAAATGGAAGGAGAAGGCTGTGTACAGCTTACGACATCTTGAAATAAACATAAGTATTGTTTAAGCAACCACAACAAGCGTAAAATCTGGATGGGTTGCAACAACATATTGTTTGACATTTAGAGAGAAGCGTAGACTAGATCTTGCGAGTTTTAGAAAGCAAGTGATAAGGAAAATAAATGTTATATTTTTCAGCAGACACGAAGGCTAGAGGGCCAATACATCAATGAGATACACAATGATTTAAGGTAGGGAGGACTAATCAATATAATAAACTGCCTAATTACATCAATGAGATACACGAGTAATATAAGGTTTTGAAATTTTCAATTGTATTCTTCAATAGTTTAAATTGTTACCCTCTCAAGTGTATTTCTTTTACCAGTCCCACCACCCCCTCCCCCCACCCAAACAAAAAAAAAAAAAAAAAAAAAAAACCAACAAAATTAATCTTAATTCCCAAGTCCTTCTCTACTATCCTCTAACCTTTGTAACTGCTATAAACAAAAGGAATCTAATTCGTGAAACTACTATAAGCAAAAGGATGGGGGAAATATAGCTTTTGTACATTGATACCTGAAAGAATCCTAGCAACAAGTAATTGATTACTTCGTGCAATTTTGCGGATGCAACCATCGGGTCCTTTTGCATGACCATTTAAATTGTAATCCTCAGGACAAGAGCAATTATAACCTCCTTGGAAATTTTGGCAAAGTTCTTTAAAAGTACAATCGTTTTTCTTTTGGTCTTGACATTCATCGATATCTGCATAAAATGAGCAGAAATTAGCTCCGAAAACTCATTTAACTGGGACAATTAACTAACAAGACTTGAGCCAGCGTGATATGGTGATGTTGTATCACCTAACTCCATAAAATAATTATAAGTTCTTTTTTAAAAGGTTACAAGTTATCAAAAAATTTTACTAGATTTTGTAAAAATATTACAATTTTTTTATGACATAATATGGCATCGATCACTACATCATTTTCCACAAGACTGAAGGCAACGTTGCACGAGTGTATACGTACTTACCTTGGCAACCAATGTTCGGCAAGTATGGATTACCTTGATAACCCCTCTTACAGAAACAACGATATCCATGATAATTACCCTCACCATTTTTACAGATGGTATTATTTTGGCAGGCATAACTGGTGGAGTTATTTTTGAGCTGTTTCGCAAGTTTCATTCTGATCTCCAATGGCCCAATCAAGAATCACTGGAAGCTTCTCTACAGGTGTACAAATTGGTTAGGTTCTCGAACGAAAAGTTGAACTTGCCTTCTTCAACAATAAAGGCGTAGCTACAGGGGTTGAAATACTGGACAGCAGTGTGGTTGTAATAGCTGTGTACTATTATGTTGAGAATTGACATTCCGTTCGGGATGGATGTCTGGCAGCAACCAGCACCGGGACAAGAACCATTTATGACGTCAATTTTGTTCTCACAGAAGGAGGTACATCCAGTGCTGTAATTCTCGCCACTTGGGCGCTTGCCGCCGGCGAAAGCATAGGTGTCACAGCCTACTGCATTGAACTTGTTTATGGTGCCATTGATGGTGAACTTAGGGAGAGTACATCTCAGGCTCAACTGTTTCCTCTGACCAGCTCTTTCGAATCATTAAAACACTTGCGCCCTATTAACTTCAGAATACGGAGTTGGCCTTGGAGTGAAACTTCTGTAACATTGATGCTCGAGCCTTCGAGGAATGCCTTGGGGGGATTATGGTCATGACTCTCATTACAACTGATCCAGAACTGCTCGTCAAGAGAACAGTTTTTAGTCAACCCAAAAGGGTATGGGATCTTGATATTTCCGCAGCTATCACTGCAGCCAGGCTTGGCTATTGGAGGGGGGAACGTTGTTGCTGTTGAAAAACTGGTTATTGACATAGCCATTAACATTAAAGTTAATATGATCTGAGGAACCTTCATGATTTGGGAAGCTGTGGAAATGTGCTGTGAATTTTGGATTCTGAGGGGGTTTTGTGTACTCAAATTTTCGGGAGATACTAAGCACATTTGTCGACGGCAAAAAACTGATTGCAAACGAGCATTAATATTAATATTTTATCAACCAATAAGGAAGCGACATGACCCTTAGCTGCTAGGAATTACATGCAGTTAAAATATAGGATTTGTTTTGTTTTTGTTTCTATTCGCCAAGCCCTGCAATGCGTTAATAGGCTCACTACCCCTCCCCTCCCCTCGTGTGGACTCATTCTTAGGTGGATCAAATCCACAGGTCCCCCAGAAAAATCCCTTGGGTGGATGGCGTTGGGGGTGTGTACGTTGTAAGTCTACTTGGTAAAAGTCAGTCGATGAATATGCTTATTAATTTTACTCAAAAAAAAAATGAATATGCGTATTACTTGGTATGTACGAGCACATCCATTCTACTTTATGAAATTTTTATCAGTTTAAACACAATTAATACTCTATAAATTAACTTTCACAAACTAAAGTATGAAACGTTCTTTTGGGAAAAGAGAAAAATTTTTTTTGGCAGTCTATGAATTTATTCATCTGCATGAAGCTACCCTCTCAGGGGATTTCCAACAACACTTGATATTTAAGGAATTTAAATTCACACCACAGCAAGTGTAATTTAGATTACTTTTACACTTGATATTTTTTTACCAATCCGCAGTTAATCTGCTCGGCTGCCACTGAGATTGAGACCGTGTCAAACAATTAGAAAGATATATTCTAGCATTGGTACGTCCGTATTAATTGGATAGCTACATGGAGTACATTTCCATTGATGAGGACATCAATGGTCGTGGTCAAGTTGGAGAGGCTCGTGATCATGGAGGTGCTACCAAGAGTCCTTTTCAAAATATGGGAGGTCCAATTTTTAGGTTGAGAGCTAAAAGGATGAAACAAGCTTTGCAAGGTTTGATTATAGAATTACATGAAGATGAAGCTACTTGGTTGAAACAAGAACCTACAAGGCTATTCACCTATTTTGGGCTAGAGTTTGAGGAGCTTGGAGGCCGTGGACTTGGATTCAATTGAAGAGCCCGTTTGCCACTTGAGGTTACGGGTTTTATGGGCTTAGTTCGTTAATTTAATAACCCAAGTTGTTCTTTTATGCCATTTTTGTTAATTAAGTTGTACCTTTAGTTGTTAGTTTATGTTATGGTACAACTAGGATTAAGTTAGTTTCCATATTTTGTTTATATCTTGATGTTATGTGCCTCTTTATAAACGGTGTTACTATTCATTCGAATTTTGGGGACAATATTAATCAATAATATTGAGTTTTTCTCTTCAATTGTGCGCGAGTGCAAATTGAGCTTTCTTAGTTCTTTGGCTAGAGAACTACTCTTGATTGCTTGGTAAGGCGTTTGTTGAGTATTCAAGAAAATCTCACCTAGGGTTCATCTTTGAGGGTTTGAATTTGTCTAATAGGATTGTCGACGAGGTGTCTACACCACGTTGTTAGTTAGGGGTCTAGAATCATTTCTTAAAAGGGGAGAGTTCAACGAATCTAGTTGAATTTGAAGCAAAACAATCCGAGTTGTTCTTGGAGTCTTCGATAAGTTACGAAGGGATCAAGAAGATTGGGTTGCATACTTAGAATTCGAGAGTCTTGGACAGTTATCTCTTCCGTTGAACACATCAAATTGGTATCAGAGCATTGGTTCATCTTGAAATCCAGGTTTTTCCAAGCCAAATTTTTGTTTAAAAGGTTTCGGCTATATCCTTTTTGTGTTTCTTGAATTTTCTCGTGTCTTGTTTCTTGTTCTTTTGGAGTCTTCTTGCATTTATTGTTTCAATCCAATCTGTCCAGACTTGTTTGGACAAATTTCTTGTCTCTTTAACTCGTGTTTTTGTGTCTTTTATTCGTGCTTTAGGGTAGCCTTGCCTTTAGAGTCGTTCTTGATATTTGCATATCAAGAATTCTAGAGTTTGTGTGGCTTAAACTTGTTTTCTTGACTGTTTTTAATTGTTCTTTGGTGTTTTAATTGTTCTTGTGTTAAAACCTTTTGAGGGAGTTGAATCGTGGCCTAAAGGGACATCTTGAAACAATTTTCTTGAAGGTTAAGTCGTGGTTCTGGTTATAAAAAAAAAAAAAGAAAAGCAAAAGAAAAGAGGCGTGCAAAGGAGGTAAAAAGCCAAGGCACTAATCTGTCCAGACTTGTTTCTTGGTGTTTGGTGGAGTTTTTTTGTTGTTCTTGAGATTTAAAGTGAGTTTTAGGACTTACTTTTATCAATTCTTAAAGTATACAATCTATCTTGAATTGTTTCTTGAGATTCTTAGGTGGCTGCTTTGATTTCTTGGATTTTTCCAGCTAATGTGCACGAAATTCTTGAAGCTTAGTGTTGTTTCCTGAAGTTCGTGGACGTTTTTGGTAATTCTTGAACCAATTCTTTGTCTAAAAAAAATTTTAGTTCTTGCATTTCTTGAAAGCTGGAAATTAGTTTCTTGAATTCTTGTTGAAGTTGTGCGTGTTTCTTGAATCTGTCTTTGGGAAAACTTGACTGTACAACTTGATATTTTTTATTTTTGAAGTTTTAAATACAAAATCTTAGGGTTCTTGATTCTGTTCTTGAGCTTCGTGAGAGGCTTCTTGAAGATCTTTTCCATTGGGTTTAGGGTTTTAGTAAGACTAGGGTTTTCTTCCTTTGATCTTGCAATTTAGTTGTTGCTGGAAATTTTTTTGTTTGCAGCTGTTGGGGTGAGCCACAAATTTTCCTCCTTTAAATTGACCAAAATCAAAAGTTAAGGGGCTAGTCTTGTGCTTATATAAAGGAGTAAGGAGTAAACAACCAAATCTTAGGAAGGAAAAGGTTTCCTAACGGCTAGAAGAAATAAAGAAACATGTCCTTGTGTGCATGTGTAGCCTTTTCAATGGCTTTCTTTGGCATGTGTAGCATCTTTATTGTTTCCTTTTTGATAGATTCTGGTTGTTTTTAGTTGCTTTAATTGTTTTCAAGTGTTCACATTACAATTTGACAAGATTCTTGTTTCCTATTTGGATTAGGGTTTCTACCATAACCTAATACAAATTTGGAAAGTTTGAATTTTCTGTTTGGCATAAGTTCATTAAATCTTTCAAAGGACTTTTGAAAATCAAGATTTTTACAAAAAAAAGCCACACACTAGGGGTGTCATACGTGCTTCTCAAATTTGAAAATTTCTAGTATTTTGATTTCTTGACTTCTATTTGGTTCAAACCTTACTCTAGGCTTCCATTTTCACTACTACTCATCTTAAATACTTGATTTGAGTTTTTGTCAAGCACAATTGAGTAGATTCTTATCCAAAGGCATACAAAATAAGCTCAAGGAGTGGTAAGAGACTAATGTGTGAACTCATCATCGGGTAAAAGCCAAGTTTCATTGGTATGATACACGAGTGAAGAGTAAATCAAGAAAGGGAGTGAGTGAGGATATCTTTCTTGATTTTTCTTATGCTACTAACATTTTTGTGTAGGTTTTCTACATTTGTTTTGATAGGTTCCTATTATGGGTGAACAAAGTGAGCAAAGACTCAGTGCTTTAGAGTTCAACATGCGCACCATGCAAGATGAATTTAGGCATGTGTTCACCAAGTTGGAGGACATTGATTCGGTTGTCAAGGAAAAATCACATGTGGCTCAGAATGCTCGAGATGATGATTTTGATGATGGCTATGATTCTAAAGAAGTAGTGTCCCGTCAAGGGAGGAAGGTTCCTCAACAACGTGATAGCAATTTAAGGAGCATAAAGATGAAAATTCTACCATTCAAGGGGATAAATGATCCAGAGGCATACTTGGAGTGGGAACGAAAAGTTGAGCACGTGTTTGATGTTCACAATTATTTTGAGGAAAAAAAAGTTTAACTTGCTACAGTTGAGTTCGTGGAGTATATTAGTATTTGGTGGGATCAACTTGTTAAGTCTCGTAAGAGATGTGGGGATGAACCAATTCGCACTTGGGCTACTATGAAGGTGATTATGAGACAAAAATTTATTCCAAGTCACTATTTATGAGATTTGCATAGGAGGCTACAAACTTTGAAGTAAGGTTCTTCCACAGTTGATGATTACTACAAGAAGTTGCAAACACTCTTGATTCATGCTGACATCCAAGAGGATGAAGAGGCCACCATTGCCCGATTTATAGCTAGTTTGAATTCTGAAATTGCAGATATTGTAGAATTACAACATTATGTGGAACTTCAAGACTTAGTGAAAAAGGCACAAAAGGTAGAGCGCCAACTCAAAAGCAAGAGAAACTGAGGGTTTGTAAGGTCTCAAAGCTGTGGCACATGGAGGGACTCGCGAGATAGAAAGTTTGATCAAACGCCACAAAAGCCTAAAGAGACTTGGAAAAAGGGTGAGTCGAGTTTCATGAGCAATAAGCCAAGGGCTGAGAATTTTTCATCTAAGCCATCAAGTAAGGGTAAGATTGAAACTCCTATGAGGCAAAGATATATTAAATGCTTCAACTGTCAAGGTTATGGGCATATCTCAACTCAATGTTCAACTAGAAGAAACATAATCATCCTTGATAATGGAGATATGGAGAGTGAGCATTCAAGTGATGATGAGATGCCTCCACTCGAAGGTTCTAGTGATGATGATTCGTGTCAGGGAGATCCATGCGAGGTTGATCCACCTAGTGGTGAGATATTGGTGACTAGGAGATCATTGAGCATTCAACCTAAGGAGGAGGAAGAGAAGATGCATAGGGAGCACATATTTCACACTAGATGCATTGTTCCAGGCAAAGTATGTAGTGTTATTGTTGATTTCGGTAGTTGTACTAATGTTACTAGTACATTGTTTGTAGAAAAATTAAAGTTACCTACAATTCGACATCCAAAACTATACTACTTGCAATGGTTGACGGATTTTGAAGATGTGAAGGTAACCAAGCAAATGCTAGTGGCGTTTGCTATTGGAGGATATGTGGATGAGATGTTATGTGATATTATTCCTATGCATGCTTGTCACATCTTATTGGGACGTCTGTGGCAATTTGATAGGCATGTTCTTTATGATGGTTTTAAAAATACATATCGCCTAACTTGGAAGAAAAGGAGTTTATATTGAAGCCATTGACGCTTATGGAGGCTTATGCTGACCAAGTTCGCATCACAAAAGAGTGCAAGGTTCGTGAAATACTAAGGGACGAACCAAAAGGAACTCAATCCCAGGGGGATGCAAATGATCAAAGTGGATCGCTAGGGGAGAGAGAGAAAGATTGTAAGAGTGAAGAAAAAAGAAAAGAGATAAAAAAGAAAGGGAAATGTGTGATTAGAGGGGAAAGAAAAGTGAGTGTTTATGCTGAGAAAAGTAAGATTAAGAGTGCATTGTTGGCAAAGCAACAATCACTTGTAATCTTGTATAAAGATATTTTCTTTTCCACTAATGAACTTGACCATTCTATTCCTAGTATTGCTGTTTCTTTGTTGCAGGTATATCAAGAGTTATTCCTTTAAGATATTCCAAGTGGGTTGCCACCATTGAGGGGAATTGAGCATTAAATTGACTTTATGCCTGGAGCAAGCATTCCAAACCGTCCTACCTATAGAGTTAACTTTGAGGAAACAAAGGAGATTCAAAGGCAAGTGGATGAGTTGTTAGAGAAGGGTTTTGTGCATAAAAGCCTTAGCCCATGTTTCGTGCCTGTAATTCTCGTGCCTGAGAAGAATGGTACTTGGAGGATGTGTGTTGATTGGAGAGCCATTAATAAAATCACGGTAAAATATCGTCATCTTATTCCTAGGTTAGATGATATGTTAGATGTATTGCATAATTCACAATTGTTTTTAAAAATTGATTTGAAAAGTGACTACCATCAAATTCGAATGAAAGAAGGTGATGAATAGAAAACTGTTTTTAAAACTAAATATGGTCTTTATGAGTGGTTAGTTATGCCTTTTGGTTTGAATAATACTCCTAGTACTTTTATGAGTTTAATGAATCATGTTTTCCGTCACTTGATTGGTAAATTTGTAGTAGTTTACTTTGATGACATTTTTATGTATAGCATGTTCTTGCAAGAACATATGAAACACTTACATGCTGTTTTTGAGGTGCTTAAAGAAAATCAACTATTTGCTAACTTGCGAAAGTGTACTTTTTGCATGGATTCTGTTATTTTTTTTTAGTTTTATTGTGAGCTCTAATGGAATACGTGTAGATGAAACCAAGGTGAAAGCCATTAAGGAGTGGCCGACTCCTACTAGTGCTTAATACATTCAACTTCTTGTGCTTCAACATTTTGAAAAAGAAATAGAAATTGAAAACTACTTTTCTATAAGCCCTTCTCAACTCTATCTTTTACCTTCATAGTTGAAGTATGAATTCTTGTATTTTAATTTAACTTTATATTGTTTCACTAGTCATCATTCACTAAAGCTTCAACAAGAACATAGATGAAGTTGATGAATCTAAAAGCATGACTTAAATTATCTTGAATTGCTAAAATTGTTCTTGTTTGTTTACTTGTTCAAGTTTTAACTCTTGTTTTTGCATGGCCAATATAAACAAGTCATCTAGTTATTATTTGTCATTGAGAAATGCATCTAATAATGGAAAATGAATAAGTAATGCTGAAGTAATTCAAATGTGAATAATTAATGCTTAAGTGAATTATTGCAATTCATATTTTCATAAGATTTCATCATAAGTATAGTGGAAATCTATTCATTTCATAGTGAAAACTAGTTATGACTCAAATGGAATTGGATTCTAAATGAGGCAAGGAAAACACTTAGTAAGCCTTTCATGCATCTTATGGTTCATTAGTGGAATTTATATTTTAAACATATTGAATACTTGAATTTTTACAAGTTGTTGATATCATTTCCCTATTCAATTGAAACTTTATTTTATGACATCTTGTTTGGTTGTTTGGATAACAAAGTAAGCCATAAGTCTTGGTACTTGCATGTTGTTTGATTTCTCGTGGGATACAATCCCTTTATACTCCTCACACTACACTTGACCTGTATACTTGCAGTAAAATTTGGAGATTGGGTTTATTACTTGATTTGTGTGTGTTTTGCTTCTATTTTTATACCTAATCTATACCACGTCAAGTTTTTGGATTCGTTGCTGGGGAATCAACGCAATATTAGGGCCGGCGCAAGCTTTATTACTCCAAATGTTGTTTTACTTTACTTATTTGTACATATTTTGTTTATTTTTTAGGCGTATGCATAGGAGTCTAAGGGTAGTACTTCCATTTGATTCGGAGATTAAAAGAACTGCAAGGAAGATCAGGAGAACAAAAGCAAGAACAACATTATGCATAGGTGGAGAAGATTGGTGAAACCTCAATTGCACCCCTACCACATCTACAACAAGAGGTAGCCATGGAGGAGGTAACTCAAAAATCCTATCCTTAACACTCGCTCTTTAAGAGATTATACCATGTCAAACCCAACCAGTTCTCATACAAGTATAATAAGGCCACTGGTAAATGCTAATAATTTTGAACTTAGGTCGGGACTTGCTCAAATGGTTCAATAAAATCAATTTGGTGGTTATGATAATGATGATCCTCACACTCACTTGGCAAGTTTCTTGGAAATTTTTGATACATTTAACAAAATGGTGTTTTTGAAAACGCCATAAGGCTAAGATTATTTCCATTTTCATTAAGAGACAAAGCCAAGCAATGGCTCAATTCATTCCCATCAAATAACTTTGCTAAATGAACAGACTTTTCCAAGATCTTTTTGAACAAATACTTCCCAACAAGAAAGACTGCGAAACTAAGAATGGATATTACCGGATTTAACAAAAGTGCCAAAGAATATCTATATGAGGCTTGGAAAAGATTTAAGGACTTCATAAGAAAATGTCCACACCGTGAACTCTCTTATTGGATAATAGTGTAGACATTCTATAATGGACTTAATTATCCAACAAAAATCAATATAGATGTAGCTGCAGGGGGAGCTCTCATGGCGAAGTCGACAGAAGAAATCCAAGAGTTGATTGAAGAAATGGCAATCAACCATTACCAGTAGGCAAATGAAAGAGGTACCAATAGAAGAACCTAAGGTATGTATGAAGTTGATTCTAATGACATGTAAAAGGTACAAATGCATGGTGTTATGAATGCCATAAATTCATTGAGTAAGCTTGTCATAGGAAATCAAATTCAACTTCTAGTATTGCATGATGTACTATTTGTGGAGATTTGCATGATTTATCTATGTGTGCACAAGTACAATATGTAAATAACTACAATCCTTCCTCTTCTAATAATATCTCCACTAATTCTCATAATCTGGGGTGAAGAAATCATCTAAATCTTAGGTGGAGCCAAAAATGATCACATCACCTAGATTCTCTCAAAACAAATCGACTTG
>JAMWEH010001814.1:0-20813 GCA_024721245.1 Mitragyna speciosa
TTGCTGTAAGGTAATAAGGGGAGTAACGCAGCGGAATATTTAAAAATTTATTACCTTTAGCCATGGATCTCTTTGATGTAATCTATACGATTAAAGGGTGTTTAGCACAAATACCTCAAGCATAGAAGGTTTCTATGCTTCAAAGGGCAAGATCCTATTCGATGAAGGTGTTGATCTACCATGAAAAGCCCTCCAAGTGTAGAGCCTCCAACGGTATCCACACGAACATGATCTTTAGGAACCTTTGGGCTTACTTGCCTTGCCTTTTGAGTGCTAAGCTCCCTTGAATGATTCATGAAGAACACAAGAAGAAGAAAGAAGTTGAAACCCTAACAATTAGGGAAGGAGGTGTGGCGTTTTTCTTGGAGAGAAAACGCCACCAAGCTCTCAATTTTCTCTCTCTAAATTTTGTGTTATGTTTCATCAATCTTCCAAGAGTCAAGGCATGGACTTATTTATAGATGTAGTATCCTAGTCTTGAAGGAAACAAGAGCAATTGGAAACCAAGAAGGTTTAGGAAGCTTGCCTTAAGCTAATCCTATTCCTTTAGGAAACCAATTCCAAAAGGAAACCAAATAGTTTCTTAATTCCTTTTAGGAAACTAATTTCCATCAAGACTTAGAATATTTATAATTAAGTCCTTTAAGTTAATTTATCACATAAATTAACCCCATAAGTATCTTATACTTATTTTAATAACAATTTAACCCAAAGACCATGTTCTTATTATATGTGACCCATTAGGTTCCATTCACGTTGGCAATAAGTACAAATTATAACTCATTAATTAATTAATTAAGAGCCAGATAAATTAACACTTTAATTTATCATTAATTCACTAATTAATTAATTTGCACTTATAGATCATGAGTGGCGTCTAGCAATGCATCATGACCACCCAAGTGAATAGGAAAGTCATATGGTAGACTACACCTATCAATGACAATGTTACCGTGTAATTAATATCCTTTCACCACACTATATCCCAATTAGTCTAAGAGTGTAGTGCGTACTCTTTAAATGACTAATTAATGATTTCTTGTTCCCGTAATATAACTTTCCATAAAAGTATAACCTTGAAACTCTTTCAAGTCATACTTTCACTTTTGCGCAAAATATTCTTTAAGTCATATTTCAACAAGTGGCCAATCCGGGATATACTCTCCCATAATAAGGAGTGGTGAATTCTATATCGATTACTCACTATCTTTCCATGCTTCATACTATGCCCAATCTCTACCGTATGGGCTACTCTTTTACGAGCACCGAGCAATAGAGTCAAAGCATAGCAATCCACACTCAAGATACCATGGTAATCTCAAGTCTAAGGATCACTTACACCATTGCCATTAAGAGTATAATTCATTAGCACTATGAATAGTAACTCTTGGCGGATCAATCCAATGAACTTGTTCTCTAACAAGCATCCACATACCAGCTTAGGTGTCACACGCCATAGTTGACGAGATCAACTACTACTTACCATAAGTAGAGGCAAAGTATGTGCTAGTCTTCCCATATTAATGATGTCCAATCTCATTAATACTACGACTAGGGATATTTAAGAATATAACTTAATGTGTAATAAGAGTCTCATCATTGTAACTCTTACAATCTCTTATACACAGTTAATATTCTATGGACTTCATCAAATAAACAAGTAATATTAATAACAAGTATTAAATGACAAAGAAAATGCCACATATATAAGTATAACACGAAATAAGCGTAATAAAAATCCCAAAAACTAACTTGGTTTTAGGGCATACACTAACAGTTGCAACATTACACGCAAGTGAAGTCCATGGATTCCAAATTGAGACAAAGGATGGGCAGTGGATTAAGTTCAAACCCTCTCCAGACTCCTTCGTAGTCCTTCTTGGTGAAGCTTTTCATGTAAGTTTTCACCAACTTCTGTCAAAAAGCTTCGTCATTTGAGTGCCATATCTGTGCTATGCCATAAACTTGTCATGTCAAAAAATCTTGAAACCATGATACTACCCATTTAACATAGTCTCTTGTAGAGTCTTCAATTTACAGATCCCACTGTGCATCTAGAGAACTTGCTTGTTCAAGCAAGAAATCTTACATGTAAGGGGATTTAATCCCGTAAACACTCTAATGGTTAAGTCAGTAAAGACACTTCAATAAAGAAAATAGAGAGATGGAGTGTTCTCTAGGTGTCTCTGTGTGTGCAGTAGCAAGTTAGTGGTAATGGAAGAGAAAGTGAATAATTAAGGGATGAGACAAACCATACTCCGAAATAGCAATTGGTAGTCAGAGCATTAATGAGAATGTAATAAGCAGTTAAAAGTAAGTTTAGTCTCCCAATGTCCCTATCCGAAGTGCCGATGTGTGATGTGGCCGAGCTGACGTGGAACTCGGTCACCCAGGTGGCCGAGCTGAAGTGGAGTCAATCACCTAGGTTCCTCCATATCTCATGTCAAGTTTTTACTTATTTATATTGGTATCAAACCTACATGGCCCGTTCATCATTCATTCGCAATGATATTTTTGGCTTGCATAATCCACGTTACCTATTTAGTTGACAAGTTAATTAATTGCAAATATGCTAATGCTTATAAATGAAATAAATTGTACATGGTTTAAAACTTATTTAGTTCAGTAACATGTCGATGTCACCTTCTTGATAACAACTACTGTAAAAACTGAATTCAACTTTTGTAGGGATGGACAAATGGGAGACTCTATGGCCCTTATCATCGGGTCATGATTGCTGGGAATGATATCCGGTATTCACTTGGTTTGTTCTCAATTCCAAAATCAGGATACCAGTTGGAAGTCCCCAAGGAGCTAGTGGATGAGGAACATCTCTTGCTTTTCAAACCCTTTGAATATTTTGAGTTCCTCGCATTTGCTATAACAGAGGAAGGTAGAAATGTCAAGCATGCTTTGAAAGCTTATTGTGGTGTCTAAGGTTTATAAATGTACATGTAAGAAGAGATCACAACTCTTGTTTTTAGCATGTGACTTGAATGAATAAAGTCTCTATTGTTACTTCTTATGGTATTTGTTTTAGCCTGTTTGGTTTGTAAGAATTCTGTAATTTTCAAGATTTGGAAATAAGAAAAAGTTAAGTCTCGAATACTTCGGTTTCAAGATTGAATTCGCTGTTTTGAGATAAAGAATAAATGTTTATATCTTAGACAGGAATCATCTATTGCTTGTATAAACTGTCTGAAAAACTTGACAAAATCAGGCTCATGCTTTTCTACTCGAGTTAGTACCCTCAGCTTTGTTTACATGTAAAATGCATTATGGAAAAAATCATTTTTTTCCCAATATCTTGCCCAACAATTAAATATTTTATAATACATCGTCCATATTACATTGAATCCATGGAATGTCTGAAATCTCATTTTCATTCAACTCTTTCCTCCCACAACTGTTATAATCCATTAAATGACATGTGAACATTTTAGGAAAATAACACTGTAACTAGATTTTTAGTTACAGACAAATTTTAACCATTCAAAAGTCATTATCAATTACAAACTCTAATTCTTATTTTACCTGTAGCCTTCAATACCAGTTTCTTACGTAAGTATTACTTTTTTTTTATTATTATTGCAACATAGACCCTAGGAAAAAAAACTTTGGCTGACATTTTCATTACAAGATTTTATATTTACTTTTGAATTAGGATTTAGGATTTAGGGTTCAGGATTCAAAACGTAGGGTTTATGCTATTGGAATGTAGGGTTTTAATTAGATTAAAAAGTAGTAGCAATTATGGCTTTTTTTTGTTAAGAAAAAATTACAGTTAATTTTTTATTTATTAAAAATAATTTTTAGATTTCCTTAGTAAGTTAGGATAATATGATATTCTTTTAAAATTAAATTAAATTAGTATTAATTTATTGAAATACTTTTTTAGTAAGTTGCAATAATATAGGACTCTTATGAAATTAGGTTAAAAGTAACATATTACGTTAAATGTTTTTGATACTAAATATCATAGCGTCTTTGACGCAACTATTGTTCAACATTTTATTCCAAAAAGTATTTTAGTTTCGAAATACATTTAAAACTTTTTAAATGTAAAGAAAAAGGAGAAATGTTTGAAAGTCGAACGTAACAGCAACAATTGATGTCCTAAATAATTAGGTTAGGTTTGGGGACAAAACTTTTCCAATGAATAAGATATATATATATATATATATATTATAAATTGACTATTTTAAAAAAAATTTTATACACACACATAAAGCCGGAGCTCTTTGCTGGTGGAGATTAAGGCCCAATAGCGTTTAACTTCTTTGTGAAAGTAGAAAATCAATTTTAGCCACTAGGGTCTTTGCAAATGGGCCTGAACAATTAGTTGTGGGCCTATGGTTAAGACCTGGAATACAGAAATTCTGAGCCCCCTTAAAAGATGGTTTTTTTTTTTTTAATTTTTTGTTCTTTTTGTCCTATGATGAGGCGAGTTTGTCAATTAAAAGTTACTTAATCTAATATTAAGAATATAATTTTAAATTTGTATATTATTGAAAATGACATATCATATTTCAAAAAAAAAAAAAGAAAATGACATATTAACAATGAGTAAAGTTTGATATAACTATATAATTTTTATCTTTTTTATTATGTGAAGGAAAGAAAGCCAAAAAAAAGAAGATAATAAACAAATGAGAGAGTTCACATAAAACATTATTGTCCTAAATTTTGAAAGTTGTCACCATGTTAAAAGGCATGCAGCATCTGGGCGGTGGGACACAGGAATAATAAGGATATATCCTTCATGGTTAAGGTTGAATATCTGATGTGTGATATAACAAAGAAGTGGAAAGGTTGGTATGTCCCTATAATTAATTTAGTTGCATTCGTTTAAGGGCCATTCTTCCTTATTTAACACTTACATTAACAATTCCTAACCAAAACACAGCTCACAAATCCATTTATGGGCTCAAACCAACCTTTTTGGTCTGCTTATGAACCACACATACAATTATACTAAAATCTTTGTGATTGTTTTAGTCTCTTTGTTTTGTAAGAATTATGTAATTTATTTTGAAATGTGAAAAAGTTAAATCTTGAACATTGTAATTTCTCGTGATTTTGACCTTTTTTTTCATCCAAGCAATCGATAATTAATTGTAATTATCAAATATGTAATTTTGAGGTAGAGAACAAATGTTAATTTCTTTACATACATCTATAATCAATTACAAACATAAAACCATATGCGAAAAGCTTAACAAAAGCAGCATGTTATAAATTCATGTGTTGCATCAACTACTCGCTATAGTTAAAAAACTAGGTATGAAATTCAATCTTGTTTATGTTTTTGGAATATTTAATTTGTAAGAACTCCTTTTTAGTTGACTGTTTGTTTAAATTATGAATTGCCTTGTACTACAAGAAAGTTTATATATATACATATCATATATATAATTGAATAAACAATGTAGATATCCTTTTATGATATTTAAAATTCATATACTAATTTTATGTTTTCAGAGCTTAAAGTAAAAAAAAAAAAAAAGAGTATGGAGTTTAATATTTCATAGATTGTGAAATATACATACATACATACATATATATATGTGTGTGTGTGTGTGTATGGACTTGTTATAAAGCCCGAGGTCTTTGCTGGAGTAGATTAAGGCCCATTAGTAGTTAGCCCGAGATCTTTTCTAATGTAGGTTATGGCCCATACTAATTAACATTTTCGGAAAAAATAGTGTGTAGATTAAATTCAGTAGGCTCAGCAAGTGGGCATGAACAATTAGCTATGGGCCAATGGTTGAGACGAACACGGCTCTTCTGAGCCCTCTTGTGAGTTTTTTTTTTTTTTTTTTTGGTGTTTTTTGTTCTCTTATTCTACAAGGAAGCAAGTTTGTCAATCTAAAGTTATTTAACCTAATATAAAGAATATAATTTTAAAATTTTATATTATTGAAAGATTCTATACGAAAATTTTATGTCTTTTCATCCATGTGAGGGAAAGGAAGCAAAATCAATTTAAAAAAAAAAAAAAGAGCAAATGTGGGTTCACCTAAAACATTGTTCTCCTAAATTTTGAAAGTTGCCACCATGTTAAAAGGCTTGCAGCATTCGGGCGGTGGGACAATAAGGATGTATCCTTCATGGTTAAGGTTGAATATCTAATGCGTGATATAAAGAAGAAGTGAAAAGGTTGGTATGTCCCTATAATTAATTTAGTTGCCTTTGTTTAAGGGGAATTCTTCCTTATTTAACACTCACAGTAGCCATTCCTAACCAAAACACAGCTCACAAATCCATTCATGGGCTCAAACCAATCTTTTTGGTCTACTTATGAACCACACATACAATTATACTAAATCTTTTAAAACTAATTATTAGGAACTTAATCTGTATTATATAACAAAATGCCCTTCAATTAAACTCTAATTCCAAGAGCAACCTTGATAATGTTGACACAATGATTAATGCATGACCATATTTTAACTTGTTCACTATTATGTGCTGCATTCTTGTTTTTCTTGCAGCTTAATTTGAAGGGCCTCAGTTGCCTTTTGTAAAGTGCACAAGGAAGGAATGGTGCATCAAAATTAATTACATCGAATCAATAGCTTTAAATTTAAAAATTGATTAAACACGGTCAAAACGAATAAAATAATTAAAATTCGTCAATAATTGAAATTTGGTTAGAAAGAAAAATGTGATTGAATTGGCCAGAATGACTTAGTGAGATTGATAAAAAAAATCACCAAACAAATTCAATCTCTAGTCTGACTTTAGAAGTTATAATATTATAGTCCCAATTTGCTAGATGAGCTTGGGACGTGAGAAAGCAACTTGTGGGAGAGTTACCTAAAATAGGGCGATCTTCTATGAGCTCAGCCAGTTAATAGCATAAATTCTTGCTATGATATTATTTGTTATGATTGTCAATTTATTGTCATCTTGCATGAAAAACAGAAAGTTAGACACTAGAAGACCTTAGAGATGCAAACAATGATAGGCACTCTAAACTCTTTGGCATCCGATAGCACTTTGGTCCTGACTTATTTGGAGTCGAATTGGATTGGACTCCTTGATAGAAATTCCTCTTGGTGTATCTCACCATTCACAAATCTCGAATTTAAGACATTATTTCAAGACACTCAACTCCTTGTACACGCAAACAATACAGACAATCAAGTTGTTAGAATTCATGATTCAAGAACTAGGGCCAATATTATAGAGATCAGAGGTTCCAATTAATCAGAAAATCTTTGATAGAAGGGCAATTTGGGTAGAAAACTAAAGTAGGTTGTAATTAAATTTAAAATAGAGGGTGTTAAGGCTTTATCAAAAGGTTAAACAGGAGTAATCAAAGATGGGGCCTAAGCAATAATTGGTGCAGCGTTGTTTGTCATCATTTATCAATGTTTCAGTTGGGACATAAACGTCGTTTTGCTGTAATTGCAGCATATTAAAGTAATCTAGTTCTACTCCAACCAAGTTACATGCAAAAAATAAGGAAATGAAAGAGATTATTCATGTTCCCTTTTTCATTTAATTAATGTTAATCTTTAACCTTTTGAAAACAAGAAAAACATTCGGACCTAAAGATCTAGGGTTAGGTTGGGATGATAACAGAGTAACACACAAAACTCATTATTAGCACTCTAATAATTATTGTATTAATTTCTTGGTGTTTGCTTGCAAAACAAAAATTCAATTTTCAAGATTTTCAAAAATTTCAAGAATTTCCAATGAATACTTTCACCAAAAAGGTATTTCAATTAGTATGATTTTATCCATCGCTGTAAAAAAATAGATGTTTATTCTGAACCTAAAACATCTATATTCAGAAAGTGGATCAAAATTGTAACCCAAATTGTGTTATAATCAACCAATAAAAACGTATTTCAGCGTTACAATTTAGTTATGTTGTCAAAGTTTATTTGAGTTAAACAAAAATAAATTATAATGAATTAATGGAAAATGAGGTAGCGAAAAAGAAAAAAATTCCCTTGCATGAACAAATGGAAATGGAGTCATTACTACAATCGCCATTATGTACTAATTTACTAGCTAAACTCCGTGTTACACGCCATTTTATCTTAAAAAGTAGAATTTTTAGTTAAAAAAAAAAGTTTTGTACTTAAAATTTATATAATGTGACACCTTTGCGAGAGTTGTCAAACTTATAACGTATTCAAATAGTGTACAGTATAGATATCTTTATTTTTCATCTTCTTTATTGTTTATAGATACTAATAACAAATTTCAACTCTGATAAAAATTTCAAAATAAATATGATTGAATTACGCTAGTAATTTTCTAAAAATATGAAGTTCTAACAAGGCGACTGATGAAGTTTTGGTATCTGTTGAATCCAAACAAAGGATAATATGCCATGTGAATGATCATGAGGTCAAGAAAAAGTTCAGATGATAAGAATCCCAAGTGGTGAAATTCTGCATGGCTAATGAAAGAAATGTATGTAAGGCGGAGAAATTTGGCTTATCAAAATCTTATTGTATCCGGCTAAGCTTGAGATAATATCATCTTAATTCAATCAAATACTTCAAATTTGATGCATGAAACCTAAATAAATGATCAAATTTTATGCATGAAACCTAAATAAATGGCTTTATTCATTGTTTGACTTGGGACTGGCCATCTGGAAGCTATCACCAAAATGTATGAAAGACTAACGTGAAGATCTCTTTTTTCCATGGTTGTCCGAGAAGCTCTCAAAAGATTAGGGACAAGAATTTAGTGCTTGGCAAACCCTTTTCTTTCTTGAGCTCTATATTAAGGCCATTCGGTGGAATTATACACGAGGGGAAACACTTTTCACAACAACAAAAAAATGTTATGTCAAAGAGATTCATATAAAAAAGAAACAGCATTTTGTGAGTTGGTGAAGAAGTTCCAACTAAGTTTTGTGTCCAAAAAAGCATGCAATTCTCAAAGAAAATGAAGCTTCATGTTAGGTAGGTAATTGTACTGCGAAAGTGCAAAATGGATTTATCATTATCAAGAAAAGGGAAAAAGATAATTTTCAGCGAAGTTTGATCATTTTCGAGTAATTAATCACTTCTCATTATCTTGGCATTAACTTGAATAAAATCTTAATAGCTCCTTATAATTGAACATATTGATTTGGATGAATTTTAGCAAAGCAACTACCACCTCATACTTTTGTTATTTAAATCATTTACATAATTACAACTTGACATACATAATTTTGACACAAAAATCACAAGTCAATTTCAAGTATATTTTCACAATTTCGATAACAAAGTTTCATCAAACATCACCAAACAAAAGATATTCAGTTGCATTGAATTATATAAACTATTAAAGTTCATCTACCCCTCATAGGATCAAATATCATATCCTTAGATCTCATGTGTATCATGATATAGACATATCATAAATCAATCCCACAATTATAGACTAAGAAACATAAACAAAAAGATTGATTGAGGTTTCACCACCAATGTAAGATTACCTTAAGGGCATTTTAGTAATTTCACACAATTATGCTCAAAGTCCATGGCTACTCTGCAAATTATGCTCCCTTGTAAATTCAAATTACTGAACTGCCGTCAAGTAACGCCGTTAACTTGCAGTCTGTACAGTTAACAGTATAAATTTCATCAAACAGAGACAAAAAACACACAAACACACACTCATCACACCCAAAAACACACAAACACACACTGGAACAGGCTAAAATCACACTTATCTTCATACAGGTCAGAATGCAGGTTTAATTTCCCTTTTTCATATGATTATTTGTGCATTGAGGATTAATGTACCTTGATTTCCTTTAAAATCTTCAATTGGGATCTATTTACTTTGTGATTTTAGTCCAGTGTACCTGATTTTTTTTCCTTGGTGAATTTTCAGGATTTAAGTCAAATTTTGATTGAAAGATTAGATTTTTATTTTAAAATTTGTGCGGGATTTCTTTGTTTGTCTTTAATATTTAGTTGATCTAAAGATGTATGAGAAAAAAGGGGAAAAAGATGAAAGTTTTTAAATTTTTCAATAGGTTCATAAAATAATGCTGGGAAATACAGAAGTTTAGCTGGAAATTTGAGTGAATTTCAATGATGTTGATGTTTTTTCCAGGCATTTGATTGTGAATCTTTATTATTTCTCTTGATTTTTTTATCAGTTTTCTAGTAGTCTGATGACATTGGAGTAAAAAGTTTCAGTTGTTTATGAATGTAGCTATTTTGATGTTTGATTTCTGCAGTACAATGTAATCAATCATAGGAATATGCGTGTTAGTGCTACTTATGTAATTTTGAACTTTCCGTTTCAAGGAGAATTTCAGAGTCTTATATTAAATTGGAAGAGTGGCGGGATGGACCAAAATCATCAAGGTTATTAGTGGTTTGCAGCCGCTAAATTGTACTCAGGAGGCAGGACTTGCTTGAGAATGCTTTGGTTATATGTTTTTAAGTTGCTAATAGAAGTATTCCATGCAAATAAATATGCACAATCACTTATTTAAGTATCTCTTTTGTATGTGCATGCACATTTATCTACTCTCTGGTAGGAAAAGGGATACAAGATGCATATTCTCAATGTCATGGTTTTGTTACTTTACTTATCAAATGACTGGGGAACAGAATGAGTTTTTGCTTCTCTATGTTAATAAGTTGTTTTTTCTCCATCTTACCAAAATCATATCGTAGTATGAGCAATTCAATTTTTTGTTTTTGAATGTCTTATTTGACCTGATTTTTGAAGTCTGTGAACAGTTATTTGATGATAAACTATAAACTTGATGCAGAAGATTTTGTGCTTGTTATATTGGTCTGCAATGTAACATGATAGCTAATTGTCATATGGTTTCGTTCTGGCACTTTTACTTCTTTAATTGTATAGATGAATGATGAAATAATTTCATTCTCGTCTTATGACACTGAGGACACCAAGTCTGATTTTGAAACTTGACAAGTTTTTCTAAATATTTCTATAGGCACATAATAGATTTGCCAGTCAAGAATTGATTGCTTTTACAAAAAGGAATTTGAAGAAGCATTTGGTTTATCTTCTAATGGAAGCACTCGTTTCTTTTACAGTCTAATGATCATGGAAGTAACTGATATCTGTATGGACAAAGAACCAGATATTGTAGTGATGTACTTAAGTGGTGCTTCTGACGGGGCAAATAATGCAAAAATGGATCCTCGTCATGTTATTCAGACATGTGAAGATGTCAATGGGAACCTTCAGTCCAATTTATTAGAAGAGAATGCTGAAGCGAAGTATGAAGTAAAGGAGTGCACCAGTGAAAAGTCAGTTGAGATTTCTACAACTGATCAAGTTGAAAACGTTAAGGAGCAAGATATACCCGTGGCTAAATGCGAGATTGGCAATATTGAGGAACATAAATCTGAAAGCCATGAAGTTAAAGATGATGATAAGAAGTCAAGGGCTTTGGCAAAACCCAAGATAAAATCTGCTTCTGGAAGCTGTAAAGCTAAATGCACCATTCCACAGCCTTTTGCCTTGGCGACTGCAAAGCGTGCTTCATTTGGTGTTCGCCCTGTAGGTACTGAACCTGACAACAATATTGCTAACAAAGCAACTAAGATGAGCACTTCAAAGCATTTAAATGGCATGAGACAGAATCAGGTAGCTGCTGTGAGCCAGAATTTTTTCTTATGTTTCTATTTTTCCTTTTTCTTCCACGAATTTATTTGTACCTGATATGTTTTCTCACAGCCATACTTTTTTCTCTTGTTAGCTCTTCTTAATTGAAAAACAAGAGAGGCCTCTCTAGCATTTTTCTGTGTCTCTTTGGCATATTCTTTTCTAATGCTTGTAGACTTTGGCTGATATGCAGATCCAAATCTTTTCGTCTTTGAACTACTAATGTACATGACTTGACTATAAATAGTCAGCCACCTCATCTGCAGTCTAGAAAAATTCTAAGCACTTAGTGTTGGAGTTTGTGAAATGACAAAATCCCTTCAAAATTTTCATTTCCAGAATCTTCTCTTACTGCTTGCCTTATCCTAATAACTACTTACATGTGGATACCAAAAAATGCTACTCTCTGCATAAGCTGATTTTACGAAAAAATTTTAACGGGTGATAAGAGTTATGCAAAATTTCCTTTTCGTCACTAAAAATTTCCAAAGCCAGGGAAGTCTATGGATTTTATTTGAGAGTCATCTGTTACTGGTTGTGGTATAGATTTTTGCTGGTAACTGATTATTTAGCTTTTCTGCTGCTTGCAGCCTGTCTCAACCATGGTACAAAGGAAGCCATTGCAACCTAATAACAAAAAGCACCCTGATGAAGAAGACTCCTGTTCTGTTACTTCTTCGTATCCTCTCATGATTCCTACTTTATAAGCACTTCTTTTGCTCTAGTTTGTTTCATTTCTTTGACACTTTGGTTAGATTAATTCCTTAACTATGTGAAGTATTTTATCATCGACAAGGAAGGCAAGGACTACCACTGCATCAACCCCTGTGTTCAGATGCAGTGAACGTGCAGAGAGAAGGAAGGAGGTAATGTACCTTAATGTCTTACATATAATAGTTGTTTTCTTATGTTATTAAGTGTTGTATCTACAACTCAAACAGAGTCTATTCTTCTGTTCTTTTGCCTGTCATCATAGTTTTACTCAAAATTAGAAGAGAAACATCAAGCTCTGGAAGCTGAGAGAATTCAGTGGGAGGAGAGGACCAAGGTATAACTTTTACCACCTCAGCTCACAACTTCACATTCCCTTCCTTCTCTTATCCAACATCAATTATGAGGCATATTCTTTCCCATCACATCTTAATTATCTGGATTTTACTTCTTTGCTTCCTAAGCATATAGAGTCTGATAATATCTTGTCATTTGTTGTTGCCATTTTTCAAATATTTTCAGGAAGAAAAAGAAGTAGCTATTAAGCAATTTAGAAAGAGTTTGATATTTAAGGCAAATCCAATGCCAAGCTTCTATCACGATGGGCCTCCGCCCAAAGCTGAATTGAAAAAGGTACTGCACAAATTGTTATGCTGTTTTTTTTTTTGGAAGCTTTGAGATTTCTATTTGCAATGCAATTTTTGAAGTATTAATAATTTTCTCATATTTACTACAAATTTTTTAAGATGCTTATTGCTCAATGTTCACAAGTCATGGTTGATTAATGCTTATTTTGTTCTATTCATCTAGCAACCACCAACTCGTGCAAAATCACCAAAGCTGGGTCGAAGAAAAAGCTGCAGAGAAGACAAGGGGATACCTAGTCTCAGTATCTACAAAGACAGTGCAGCAATTTCTTCCACAAACAGGAAATATCGTGTCAATATACAGACTGGTACCACCACTTGCAAATCCAAAGATGAGCATGAATTTGGACAAGTCCTTTTCGAATCATTTGCATCTAAAATTATTGGTGGCATGAATATGGGCATTGATTTTCAATCCTAGTCTTGGGTCAGTTTCTTCTAATTTATTGAAGGAAGAATTTATCATCTTCTGTTTCTTTTTTGTGACGTGCATTTGGTTTTCTAATTATCTGCAAAAAATGTTTGCAGTAGGCTGTGTATTTGTTTATATTTGTGAAGTGTAAATTTTGTAAGTTATAAGCCCATGTCCTATATTTATCCCTGAAGGATTCTGTAAATTTTGTAAGTTATAAGCCCATGTCCTATATTTATCCCTGAAGGATTTCTCTGTTGTATGTGTTCCCTTTTTTCTGGAAAAGAACTGGCTAGCAATCATGAATAACATTCTTAGTTACTCTCAACCTCAACACATGATATTGTATTAGAAAGTAGGGAATACAAAATTTGGAGCTGGACTAATGACTGACCGAGTGTACCTTCTCTTTCTTCATCGTATCACTAGGCTGAACTATTTCTGCACTTTGTTCAGTCATATAATAATCATTCTCAAACATTTTAATGCCAATGTACTTTTCTCGAGGTGAGTTATTCACAAGGGATGTTTGTTTCTTATATGCATGTTCAGTCTTATTCGCAATGAATAGCAGTTGAGCCACAACTAATCTTGTGCATTGATGTTGTACCTTTCCCCCACCCATATTCCCGTAAAGAGTAAGTGATAGCCATTGAAAACTTACCTATTCCTAGCACTTGTAATCCTTTGTGCACGAAGGTGAAAATGAAACATAAAGGAAGGTTTAGTTAGCTATAAATACAATATGATTTATAACTGATAGTTGCTTCCCGTGACTAAATTCAGCGAGTGATATATTGCATAGGGACCCAATAAGATGTTCTTTAGTGGTGCTGAAACCTTTGCTCTGGGCAATCGTGGAGAGCCAAATTATAAAAACATTGCAAACCTAAAGAAAAGATTCCCATAGAGCGTAAAGTGCTTTAAGTTGTATTGTTAGTTGAAGATATTCGGCAAAAGATGACTTTTGATGGGAACATGCACTGCTGTGGAATCAGTATTCCCAACCAGAAAGTCTAATGTCTTTTATCGATATACCTTGTTTTCTTGAATTTGATTGCATCTTTATTGTAGTTATCTGAATTAATGCATTTTTTATGTTGATGGATTAAGAGTAATGATCAAGTTTGTTGACCAAACAATTCAACATTTATCAAGAACTTTACTTTTGCTTGATCTAAATTATTTGCTTACACTAACTACAAGTCGCCTTCGAAGACTCTTCATAATTGAAGTTGATTGTGTGATCCAATCATAACACATGCTGGCATTGACAATAATGCATAGCCAAGAATCTTGTTGGATTGTTCACATGTGAATCTATAGCAATGTCAACCCTGATTATCTAGTACATGCATTAGTCTACTGGTCCAAACTCTAAAGTGAGATGTTTGTCATACTATGTACAAAAGCATATGACTACAAGGTGATTTGTCTCCCCATGAAATTGTTCAAAATAAGTAAAAGGTGATTCGTGGATTAACCATTATCATGACCTCTTAAGTTTATACTTAAGTCAATGTAAACTAATTATAGTATTATGGAAAAGTACCTAAATTTGCTATTCCCGACGGCGGCTTGTTGTCGAGGGGGATGAGGTTAGGAAGAGGGATAGAACTAGGTTGCCCTTTTCGTTAAATTTGAGATTGTAATTAACAACTTGAATAGTTCGTTCAAGGTCTTTGTGGTTGTCTGATGATAGTATGCCTTTCAGTTGTGTTATCATGACTAAACTTTTGGATGGTAATCATGGATATTTTCTTAATGTTGGTCAATATTTTTTTCATGCTGAATTCAATTGATCTTTAGATGATGTCTATACTTAACATTCCCTGCCATTCAACATTTGAATGAGATTAATGACTTTCCTCTGCTTCAGAAGATAAAGAGCACTACTTACACATTTCCATTTGCATAGGCCCATAGCTTTTATATTAACACAGTTGCAATTGATATAAAAAAATGTAGCAAATGATTGATCACACAATTTTGAAGCAACAAAAACGTCGGTGGTATAATTGTGAAAAAAGAGTTTATTCTCAAAAAAAGAAAGGTGGGTTTCCCACATCGGTTAGGATTTAGTGTTGAGTTTAGAACATAAGGTCCATTGGCCCCTCTTTCAGTCCAGCAATTGCTTAGAAGTTGTGAGTTGGTAGGTCCCCTTAGGTCCTCATTCCTAATCCCTCTCCCTTAGGTTTCCCCTCCTTAAAAAAATGAGTTTATTCTAAAATAAAAAAAAACGTCGGTGGTATAATGATATATTTGGCAGGCATTGGTTTGCAATCTGTTTACATCATGGCTGAATTTTATTATAGCCTTATAGGACAAAAGTGAAAATGACTTTACAAAAGAAATGATCAATAGTATATACTACGTTTTCCTTCAAAATTTTCGTCTGTCAAAAAAATTGTCTACTAGTTACAAAGGAAAATTTACATAAAGCAAAAATCTCGGCTACTTTCCCGCTCCAAGTTGAACTCCTGGAGCAATTAGGCCTTGAAAAAATTAACGATGATATGCATTCTCAACTATTGAAACTCCAAATCTACAACAAAGTGTTATCTTTTGGCTATGGTTGATTAGCATTGAATTTATTATATTAGCCTATTGCGAGGTCCATCAAGTGATGTTCTGCGTCATAATCCAGCAGAAAGTTCGAAACTTTTACCAGGAATCCGGGTTTTTTGTTGGTGAAGATACTCTTCTAGAGATAATCAGTTCTTGATCACTCGAGAACTTGCACAAGTGAAATACCAACATTAATTACCAAATATTATACCAAACCACAGAACTTGCATAATTTCTGCCTCAAGCGGATCACAAAGTTAATTGAGCACAGTGAAAAATCATCTCACACAGTTAACGTCACTTGACCACTTTTTGCTCTCACAACTTTTGTGTGTCACTCCCATTTCCCAAATCTTTTTTCTTGGCCCAACTCAAGCTTTAACTAGCTGATTCGTATTCTTTCAATCGAAGCTTGGAATCACATAATTTATACAAAGCCTTTATTGATTAAGGTCCACTTCTCATTTCCTCCTTTTCCTGAAATGGGAACCAAAAGAGACATCCTTTACAAATTTTTATCAATTGCTAGTCTAAAAAGGCACTCAATTTATTAAGCTGGGACTACGTTACAGCGGCAGAATAGACAGAAGCTGTACCATGTATTGATGTATTTTTGCCATTGAAGTTGTTAGTGAAACATGGGATTTTACTAAGAGGGTAGGGGTAAGTTGAGTAGATCTTATATCGTCCTGGCTTTTGATACTCAGTTATTCAGAAAAGTTATTCTTTTGACCTCAATATCACACTTATTCTAACATAGTATGGCTCCATTATTTACTGCATCCCACATGGTCTTGACTTCTATACCACTCTTTCACTAAAATAATTGACGGCAAAGAAGGGTTTGTTTTGGAAATAGTTGACTAGGTAGCAACATGTTTAGTCAGATACACATACTACTTTATATCTTATTATTGAATAGTAGAGTTATAGTACAAAAACCGTATCAATATGTCTAAGTTGAGAATTTATCATATTTTGTCAAATTTAAACTTACTATTAATCTAGTTTATATCGTGTGTACATGTCATTTCTCCTTCCAAATTTATCCTCTTGGTTGGATCATATATTCACAAGTTGGAATGGAAAAACATTTGCTCAGAAACTCTTTTAAAAAGGACAACATATATAGATTCTGTGCTTACACTCAGTAAACACTACCTTATGATATATTCTGTGTGAAAAGCATGGTATGGAAGGTGTAAAAAGTGAAAAAAACAGAAAAATCTACCCCTTCTGTTCTGACTTCCAAAACACAGCCCTCCCCATCCCACGTATATAAGTACCCCAGGAAAATGAAAACTCAGTGCATGGCCATATCAAAATCAGACATCCTCCTCCTCTTTTCTCTCTCTCTCTCTCTCTCTCTCTCTCTCTCTCTCTCTCTCTCTCTCTCTCTCTCTCTCTCTCTCTCTCTCTCTCTCTCTCTCTCTTTCTCTTTTGAATTGTTGAGGGGAATGCTGTCTGGTTCGAGACCATTCGTTGAAGCCGAAAAGTCGGATTCATTATCTGAATGATCTCGGACCAGGCTTCATTCCCCCCAACTCAAAGCTTCTTGTTCTTCTTGTGATCAACTAAATAGTCAGGGGCTTTACTTGTTCATGAATTGATCTTCTCTTATATTAATCCTCATCTTTATCCATTCAACGGCAAAAGAAGCCTTAAGCATATATGTTGAGGCACACTTAAGCTAGCTAGAAGAGACATCAGAACCTCAATCCCACTTTGCATTATTCTTCAGGTAACCATTCAATTTCTATCATGATAATAAGTTAGAAGCTTTACTAATGCATTTTGCCATTAATTTTAGAAGAAGGGTTTAACTGTTTAGACAATTTTGTCGGCTGTAGCCAATTATCAAGATAGTTGCAGGAAAGTACAGCTGAAAAATTCCAACAGGTAGTAGTTTGTCCTAGCATGATAAGTCTTTGCTTAATTGGTGGCAGTCCTATTTTTACTTTTCTTCTTGCTTGTAATTTTGCAGGCCTTTTTAATGCGCAATTAACTTTTAAATAGAAGGCTTACTTGTGCATGAATTCAATTATTTTCGACTTTCCAATTGATGAGGCCTTATTTGTTGCCAATTTATCAATATAGATTTGGTGCAAGAAATTATTATAGAAAGCCATCGGATGCAGTTTGTTCTAGTAATTAATTGGTGGTAAGCCTTTATTTTTCTGTATTAAAAAATGGCACATATATTTCCTCAATTTTGCTTCTCTTTGATAGGGGAGAAGATCATAAGAAGTGGATCGTAAA
Source organism: Mitragyna speciosa (assembly GCA_024721245.1). Taxonomy (NCBI): domain Eukaryota; kingdom Viridiplantae; phylum Streptophyta; class Magnoliopsida; order Gentianales; family Rubiaceae; genus Mitragyna; species Mitragyna speciosa. The sequence goes on from JAMWEH010001814.1 coordinate 18,217, forward strand.
TGGGCTGAAATATGTAGGTTACATTTTCTTCTTGAAATTAGCTTCCAAATGTCTGCAGTGTCCTTTCACATTTTTCACCTAATTCGTTGAACTACAGCAATATAGTTCGTGTGAAAATATGACTGTAGAGAAAAAAAACAATAATTTGGCAAAAAGCTGACAATTAAAGTTAGGTTTCATCTTTTCAGGGTTTGAATCTTTATTTCTGGACTTTGCTTGCAGATAGTAACAAGGAATAAGAGTCAAGCAAGACCCTTTAGTTCACTTTATCGTGCCTGAGATTAGAGCAGTGAAATCCTAACGGATTGCCAGTCAATCAAAATTGTCTTTGGGATGTTACCTTAAGACAGCCATCATGGCAATCCCTATAGTCTTGGCCCCAATCTAATCCTTTTACTACAACGTGGGACATAAGTACCTTAAAATCCTACATTACCATGTGGGTTTGTTCTACACAATTTTAGCAGATGAACTATGTTACATAGACTCTTCATTCTTGACTAACCCCACTATACATGTGTCGTGGCGTATCGTGTGTATCGATATAGATATGGATATAAACATGACATATATCAAACTAAAATTTTTACTTTTCTCACTGGTACCTATGTTGAATTCTTCATTGATCTCGTATCCACATTCTCTAGTACCAGCACCGAATCCATGTAATATAGCCGATGACCCCCCTCCCTTTTGGCTACTGTCGTGGTACAGAATTTAAGCCAAGGGTGTCACATCCACTTGGGACGTTTAATTCTTAAGCGTATTTCAGTTCTTCACTTGGACTTGGCAATAATACACGATCACCAGCTTCGATGTTGCATTAAAACAGCTAGAGTTTTTCTAATGAAACTATTCTCAAATTGATTTGTGGAAGTGATACAATACTAAATGCCAAAATTGATTTGATTTGGGTTGCATGCCAACTGGTATGTTGACCTTAACTTGGTAATAACATGTCTTCAACTTAGATTAAAGAGATGTGAGATGTCTCCATATAGTTAAGGAAAAAAACAAAAGTTGACATATGAATGCTGAAATAAGTCAATTCTACAGGTCCAATTTGTTCCATAATCAATTGCAAGAATAAACCTCGAAAAGGCTATGTGTATAGTTAGTTAAATAGCGAGGAGAATCAACATGAGCCTACGTTAATCGTGTGGTACAAAATGATAACCCAAACCGCCCTTGTCAAGACTTGTTGATCGTCCTTATTTCTGTGGTAATTGGATTACTTAACGATGACAATGGTAAGAATAGCTACTACTAGGGATTGTCTAGATAAGACTAAATTAAGTTGACAAATGGAAAATGCAAAGTCAATTGGACGGTGATATTTTTCTAAAAATTCCCCTTTTTTGTAAACAATTTCTCTAGGAATTTGACCTCTTGAGAATTTAAAAAAAAAAGAGGAAAAGAAATAAAAAGAGATATTAATTAATTAAAGGTCAAACTATACTTGTTCATTAAGTCAGATCAAAAGTCATCATTATAGAAAGGGGCACAATTACATTGCAATTTGCATTTCCATATATTGGAAACCTGTTTTTCTTTGTTTCTTTTTTCATGTGCTTCAAGGTACTTTTTCATCGTCATTCAGAATCAATTTGAAGTACATACAATTACAAAAAAGATCGCTAATATATTTTTTTATTGATAGAATTTTTTGTAATCATTGAAACCACCATTTATGTGTTATGATTGCAACTGGGATAAATGTTCTACAATCTCAATAGGAAAAGGGACGACACGACCATCCGATTAGCATCCTGATTTGTGCTACAACGCACAAACATGAAAGTTGCCAAAACCAATGTGAATGATGGTGTTACTCGACAAAACTTTACTTTCAATGTCTTTCTTCTTGATTCTTGGGGGTCATTATTTACCCGTACTGATAAAAGTAGAAATTACTTCACCATTGAATACACACAAGTAAACATATATGGATATGTAAAACACCTCTATATTACTTGTGATTGGGAATCAAAAAAAAATATTTTTATTTGGTTTACGAATAAAATATGGTTGATTGTGTATGAGATATTTGTGCTAGTGTGAGAAATTCACTATTGACTGCCATTTTACTATAACATACTCTTTCATTTAATTTCATCTTTCTCAAAAAATCAAATATACATTGACTGGAAATTGTCCAATACATACATAAATCAGTAAATGTTTTCTTGTGTGTGCATGAATTTTTCTTCTTTCTGTTCTTTTTTCTTGTTTTTGGGCTTTTTCATGTGTCAAATACGTAATATAAGTACTTGTTCAAAGAAAAGGAAGAACACTATAGAAAAGTGGAATATATGCAAGAAAAAGCAAAGTCATATATATGCTCCCAAAAAAAGCAATCACATTATGGAAAGATGGATTGTTCAAACACATTGATTATGTGCTTTTTTGTGACTTGACTAATCCCAGAACTCTAAAAAGCATTCGACAGCAAAAAATTTGAAAAGGAAAGAAAAGTCTATTTAAATACTTGAAAGAGAAATTTTGTATCACATCAAAATGTTAAAGTCGTTTCAAACACCAAAAAAGTTTGATTTGTTACAAGGCCTCTTTTCCTTTCATAATATAGTTGCATGCAT